>WEDG01000356.1:0-287176 GCA_017591395.1 Schistocephalus solidus | reverse complement strand
TCAAAAGTAGCAAATCTGCCATATAGAAGCTTATCTAATTAAGCGAAGCGTTTGCAAAGTTCGACAAAGAGTGCTTTAATAAGGTCTTGGGATGTTCCGTACGACCACAATTGGAATTTATAGCACAAGCCTGGAACCGTGGTCTGCTCAAAGACCACAGCACCATGAAGAGAAGGTCAGACGTGCAACCAAGCTTATTTCAAGGTCCAAAGCTGCCTGCCTTACGAGACACGATTGTCTAATCTTGATCTGTTTCCTCTGGACTATAGACAGCTACGCGGCGACTAGTACAAGAGCCTTTCGAATGCTGCGGCTTCAGGATTGTTGCCTTGCATCATGAGACGACTTTGAGGCTGGCCACTACCGCACTACTTTGCGAGGAGCATCCCATTCAAACTGACGTGGTGCAAGACTCTCGACACAAGAAGGTTCTTCTTACTCAACAGAGTGATTAAGGCCTGGAATGCTCTGCCGGCCACGACATCAATCACATCCCCATCCGTTGAGCACTTTTAAGCGGAAGTTTGACCAGTACAGCCATAAGTACCACCACGACATCCAGACCCTAACACATTTCCCGAAACATGTCCCATCGCAATTTTTCGCGTCATATAACGCACTACTCCCTATTTTTGGGTAGCATTTATTTTATAATTGTTTGTCCGATGCCCTGCAGTGTGTCCGTAGAGATAGCGCTTTGTCCAACGTCCATTATATGTCCAGCCTTTTTAATTTACAGTGTCACTGACATCAATAGGAGCTCAGGAAGCCTTCGCCTATATTTCCCTAAACTAAAACTGAGACTGAACTAGACATCTTCACGAGTCTAATTGAGTTTCAGTCAAAATGTCCGATTCTAGAACGTATTTCTTTACAACTCTTCCTCATATTAATGTTCTTTTTATAGCACAATGCGCCAAAAGCCGATGGATTTTGCTCTCTCGCTGTTAAGTAACATAGGCGATTTCTTGGATGTCTAGTAAAGCCCAAATTTTGCCCCAAATCCTGCCTGCTATTAAATTGAACATGTAGTTTATTAGAGTAAAGGGCTCCGAGCCTCAAAAGCTATCCTACAAAACCAATCCAAAGCAAAGTCTAATGTATGTTTTAACTACTCACTCCCAAATTTCGATCGCATGTTTCATGGGTTAGGTCATCTTCTTTTGGTTCAACTTTATGACATTTAAGACCGGAAAATAATAAATATTCTAAATTCCAATAATAAGTTTAAAAGCAACAACAAACTTTGAGAATTACTCAAATAAAGCCCTGGATGGTTTTCTACTCGTCCGTCAGTTTCCATCCACTTGCGCCTAATTGGGGGACGGTATGTTATCAGGGTAGAGGGACCTCAAAAATGGCTCCAACTGGCATTGGACGGTTGCAGGTTGCCTTAATTTGATAGTACCTTGCTAGGAAATAGACATCAGTAGCTCCATGATGCAGGAGTTTTCAGAGAGTGGCTGAATAAAAAGGACACATTTAGCATCAATCGATCGCGACGAATGGAGCCTCCGTCCACCACTGGGTATTTGTAAAAGTGTGCAAAATAAATAAGCACTTAATAAAAATCTAAAAAGTGTATTGAAGGAGTTTGACTCAATCCGGCAGGATGTGCTAGAGGCCACGGGTTCCATCATCGATCTTTCGGGTCACTTCGATCAAAAGATGCAGTACCGGGATATTCTCTAGAATCAGATTAGGCCTTCTGTTAAGAGGATCAATTTTCCAAAGTCGCAAGTGTCCTGCCTCGAGACGGAAGATAGGGTGTTGAGGCCATCCAGGCGGTAAGCGTTTGAAACTTAGAGCGAGAAGAGCACTCCTTTTAGGGTGAAAAGAATAGAATCCCCATTAAGTGGAAGTCAAATATCTGCTCAAAATAGGAGCAACACAACGCACACAGAGAGAGAGAGAGAGAGAGAGAGCGAGAGAGAGAGTATCAACGGTTACGAGCGATTCGGTTGCAGTTTTGAGCAAAAACTGATCCAAACACTCCTGCCAAAACTAAAGTGTCTTTTCGGATAGCTTGGCTGTTTGCAGTTAGGTAAAAAGTATAAACTTCATCTGCAGTAGATTGCCTAACTCATGGCGAAATGTGGGAGATTAAAATTTGAGGTCGTAGCATGGCACATATTTGATGATGTTACATTAGCTTTTTGACTTTAATTGGTGTGCAGAAAGCTGTTTAATATGATGAAGTTACTTTCAGGTCTGTTTATTTAAGAAGTGGGACCAAACGGGCCAAATCTATGTTTATTTTGCTATCAAAATTTTCCTACGTTATTGCTAGTCCCAACGATCTTTGTTTCTGTGCAGTCCCCGTACGATTATGAGCGATTAGTGAAAGCTGGAACTCTCCTTAGCACTACTACTCAGTACACCTCACTACCCTACTTTCATACTACTACTACTACTACTACTACTAATACTACTACTACTACTACTACTACTACTACTACTACTACTACTACTACCACTACTACTAATCTACCACTACTACTACTCACTACTACTACTACTACTACTACTGATCACTACTACCACTACAACTACGAATACCATCATTCTCACTCTAATTACCACTACTAATACGAATCTACTACTACTACTACCACTCTACTACTAATTAATCTACTCACTACTACTTCTACCAATACGAATCACTCACTACTTCTACTCTACTCTAGTAATAATCTCTACTCACTGCTAATACTACTCACTTCTACTTCTACTCAGACGAAGGCTGATCATCTTTAGAATTTTTCCAGTCTGTTTTCACAAAGGAAACGAGAAACGATTACCCTCACCGATGGCTTCGAGTGGATACAATAGTCGAGACTGCTCATTTCACTTTTGGGGTTAGCGAATCTAAGTCACCGGGTTCCGATGAATTCACCTACCAAGCTGTTGAGAGAGCTCGCGAGAGAGTTGGCAAAACCACTCTCTACGCCAAAAACATCCTAACAACAGGAAGTCTACCAGCCGACTGGAAATCCGCATGAATTACGCCGCTTTATATGGGGAAGCGGTCTCTACTAACAATTATCGACCGGCCAGCCGAACTTCAGTTTGCTGCAAAATAATGAAAAAATAATTGAACAACAACTAATGCAGTTCCTAGACATAAAAATCTGCTATCCGAGGTCAAGCACGGTTTCCGTAGAGATAGATCCTGCGTCACAAATTCACTCTACTGTTTAGAACGTTGGACTGAAGCAGTCGATAGAGGAAATAGGGTGCACGCAGACTATATCGACTTCAAAAAGGCTTTTGATAGCGTGCCGCACCACCGCCTTCTTTATAAACTAAACTGCATAGGCGTAGGAGGTAGACATCTGACATGGATAGAAAACTTCTTAACTGGCCGCTCACAAACTGTCCATATCAGCGACGAACATTTGGCCAAGGTTGAGGTTGAGAGTGGTGGTCCCCAAGGCTCTGTTCTCGGCCATTTTTGTTCATTGTCTACATCAACGATTGTGCCAACGAATTGACTTCGACATTGCCATGTTTGGCTCGATGATCGACGGAAAACTTTGGCTGCGTCATTAAAACTGCGGGCTAACGAAGAGGACTTCGCAGGCAAACTTAAATCGACTCCAGAAATAGTCAAAATGACTGGCTCTTGCCGTTTAATGAGAGCAAGTGCAAAAATCATACGAGTCGGGAAAGCAATCCTTCGAACCGTACGGTTTACAGTATGAATGGAATTCCATTGAAAGAAGTGGATGCCCAAAAGGATCTGGAAGTCTGGATCACGCCCTCGCTTAAACCCTCCCTACATTGCGCAAAGGTAGCGCAGTCAGCCATGTTGATTCTGCACCTCGCTAAACGAGCTTTTGCAGCCTTCACTAACGACTGCTTCGCCAAAGTCTGGAACATTCATTCGTGTGGCCACAGTTGGAGTCTGCTATCTAAACTTGGAGACCCTGGGCGGCGAAGGACATAAACATCCTCGAAAAAGGTCCAAAGGTGAGCAACAAAACGTGTCCTTGGACATGGCTCACAGCCTTATGAAACACGGCTTTCGAATATCAATCTCTTTCCCTTGCGCGATAGATAGCTTCGGGGGACCTGATACTAACATTCCGCAAACTACGCGTCCAGGACTGTTGTCTCCTCCCACGTGATTTCTTCGAGTTAGCAACAACAACGAACTTGAGAGGTCATCCTCTCAAATTACGTGTGACTGGAGCAAGGCTAGACACTCGGAAGTACTTTTTCTCCAAAAGAGTAGTCGAAGCTTGGAATAGCCTTACTCTGGATGTTGTTATGTTGAACTCCTTAGAGGTTTTTAAGCGAAAGTTAGATCTATATAATGTTGTGAGCTACAACACGAACTGAAAGCTGCAAGAGTGACGTCAGAAAACAAGGTATTCATGATACTACTAGCTATATTTGAGTAACATTTATATGCTTGTTATTTTCGTTTGAGGTTTTGCACTCTCCCATGATTCCCATGCTGGGGTCCTCGAAGTCTTCACTGCTTAATTATTTGCACACCTTGGTGACACCGTGAGTCTTCGCCTCAGCTGGACCTGACGGCCGTCGTCCATGAGGTGTATGAACGTTCTCCCTTAATGCGAACCACAATGGACCGAGGATGATCTGGGCATATATTTCCGCCTTTGAAATCCCTCAACGGACTCTGCAATCAGCAAGGGAGCATCTGACTGATTCCTGTGACCTCCACAATGCCCCCGTTGGACCTCCCCAAGGGCTACAGTTTTTTCTCCGAAATATCACCAAGAGTTTTTTTTCACTGTCTGCTCTTGTTCAACTATGTTCCACTATGTTGGCCTCGCCAACATATGGAGATATCATGTTTTTGACACCACAACTCGCATTTAAAAATAGGGAATTCAAAGGTGACTCACTTCATCTCCCTCAAATATACTGATACTGATACTAATACTACTAATTCTACTAATACTTCTGCTACTACTACTACTACTACTACTACTACTAATACTTCTGCTACTACTACTACTACTACTACTACTACTACTACTACTACTACTACTACTACTACTACTACTACTACTGCTACTACTACTACTATTTCTACTCATGCGAATACTAGTACTATTAATACTACTATTACTACTACTTATTACTACGTCTGCTACTACTACTATTAATACTACTAGTAATGCTACTATTACCATCAATAAATTTACTAATAATAATATTATTTATGCTACTAAAAATACTAATACTACCATTAATAATACTACAACTACAATTACCAGTACTAATACTTTTATAATACTACGAATATTACCACTACTACTAATACTTTTATTAGTACTACGACGACTACTACTCTTATTACCACCATGAGCGTACTCCTCGTCCTACTCCTCCTCTTCCTCCTTCATTTTTCCTCACTAGCCTTTGCAAAGTTTACAGTGCTAGTGGGAGACCAGTTTCTCGGGTGTACGCAGGATTTTTAAAGAAAGTCAATTCGGTTACCTGCGCCAGTAATCCGTCGCCTTGCTCTTGATATGTTGGAGCATTATGTATTTGGCCTGTCCTGGGTGGGGCCTTATCACCGGTAGTCCGATGAACATGAGCCTATCATGAGTGGAATGCAGGCATTGATCAAAACCAATTCGAAATATTATAAACGGGTAGAAAATTCAAATAATTTGGCTGAAGGCCGCTGCAAACGGAAGGCAAGAACCAATTGCCCAATAAAATCTACAGAATGTCTAGAACATGCTATGAGGTTCAGTTCTGTGTCGAAAAAAAGACTTGCAGAAATGAGGCATATCTTCTATATTAAGTAACAATATGTGCTAACTTGCAACTTGATGGTCGGATTTAAGGACGGAGCCAAAAACTCCTTCCATTTACTTTTGCGGAAACACTAGACCTACATCAAATCCATCAGCAAAAATATGAGGGAAGATAGCGGGAGAAGGACCGAGTAAATCCCAGTGAGCGGTAAGGTTAAGTTTTCTGTATCGAATGTCCTCGCAACTACACAGTTCAGAATGAACGCCTGTTCGGATCGCGCATACGCGAACATAAGCTGGCCACGCGACGGGATGACGGATTACCACAAGTGGCTGCCTGAACCTACAGAACGGATCACAAGTATACCTTCGCAGCTACGAAGATAATTGCCCACGCCAGAAGCAAGAAAAGCCACGAATAGATTGAAGCCTAAACCTCTGAGAGAACTTGGTCAATCGATACCTTGAACCCTGGGCGGTTACCACCAGACTGGCATTAATGATGGTTGATTGGCTCCTACTTCCTATAACTGTCGCATGTTTGTTTGCCGTCTTAACCTCTGACGCTGGAGTCAAGTAAGATTTCATAAGCCCATCTCAATCAATGAATGCTTGAGGTGACCGAACAGCTATCTTCGTCTCTGGAATGTGATCTTTGCTTCAATAGGCAGAAAAACCTAAGTGACGAAACTGTCCACTCAGAGCAGTCCACGAAAGTCTGCTCATATTGGCACTTATAGTGTTAGGGACCCACAGGAGTCGTTCTGGTCACTGCACCTGAGGAAACTTTAAAAGATCGATATATTTTATGTGTCTTATTCTATAAACCAAAGTTACATTTCAAGTGGGAAATTGCAAGCATAATTTTAACAGTTCTGGGTTTCGAGTTTACCTTGTTTTCTATCAGATAATTTACCAAAGAAGCGCAACTGAAACAATCGGAATGGCGGAAGTTACCGTTCAAAGAAGTCATCATCCTCAGCACCCCAGCCCCAAAACATGTTGGAAAATCCGTTTACTCGGAGGAACTGATCCAAGGGAACAAACAGCACTCCACCGACAAGGCCGACGTAAGGAAGCCTTAACAAACCGAAACGAAAATCCTAAGAAAGGTGCAATTTCAAGTAAAGGTAAAGGAAGCATTATAAAAAGGGCCTAAAAACTCAAGAATGGAACTAATTTGAAATGAGCGTTTATATAACTTCAGCCCACTAAACAGGATATGAAAACAAGAACTTCAGCCTGCCATACCCAACCCCAGGTGTTACACCACCCGAGGATCGAATCCGCGACCCGTTAGGTTTAGGATTAAGCTTGGGTCTAGGTAAGATAGGGTCAGGTTCAGGGTTAAGGTAAGGGCTACGGGTAAGGGTAAGTATAAGGGTTACGGTTCGGGTATATGATAAGGCTCACGTTAATTTTACGGCACGGGGATATTAACCATTAGCGGAACTATTCGTAGGGCCACTTTCATTAACCGGGCAGACGTTCCGATTCGCGGGTCCTGTAAGTAATCAACACTGATCAGTGGACTGCTCTGCTCACTACCTGTATGACGCTCCGCTTGGGAAGGTGTATAGGGATATGCGAGCGCTATTCACGATTTCAAACAGGATAGCTATCAAGATTCGCGACCCACAAGGTTTTGTTCTCATGAGCCCTAAGGGTGCTTCACTTTTAATCTGCCAATTTAGTTCACTTAAAATGAAATATCTCAGCATCCATATATCGTTGGATAGCGCCTACTACGGAATAAAAGATCTTAACCGCTGGAACAGAAAATTATGTCTCATCAAGTTTCGGTTTCATCCTCACAGCGGAGAAGAGATAAATGCAAACGTGGTGTGGCATTTGGAGGGGTATAGTTAATAATTAAACAAATGGTTGGCAAATTTAACGACTCCAACAGTAAAAATAGTCGACAATTTGGGTGACATACCTCCCAGAAACTTTCACCACTGAAAATGTTTGCCCGGGTAACGTCTGAGCGCCGAGTAAGAAGGAGAAATTGAGCCACGCACGCTGACGAACTACGGGCTGGAGGACCACGATTTAGGCAACTCGAGGCCCATGCGGTTGTCAATTCGTTCGAGGATTTCGATCTCGTTTAACTTGAGGATTCAACCAAGTTCCGTCAATAGGAAAGTTACTCGGGAGTTGGCCTCAGCCCTCCAAAATACTGAGACGTGTTCATTTATCCGCGTTGGGGGCAATCTTCCTGGTGCTTCGACGCTGCCGTCTTGACTACAATTGCACCAGGTCAAGTGCAGCAGATTGTCCCATCATTTACTACCTGGTGGCTCTCATCGGCTTATGTACGACGCCAAACTCACGTGACCTAAAACGGCTTCTGACGGCTTTCAAACTGTTCTAAACGTATAAGCCCAAGTCGAAATCAGGCGTGATTTGCCCGCTCGTTTCTTCTTTCCAGGCATCAGTTGAAAAAACCATATCAAAGTTTCAATTTCAGCCACCATTTTTTCTCCTCACATATAATTTTTTTATATGAACTTGGGCTGGCCCATTTTCTCATTAGATACTTCTATTTACTATTCTTTTTTATATTACCTACGATAAGAAGGCCAGTTGCAAACGACGCAAGCACCGTTTTGAAGAAAATCCGGCGCAATTTTGCGACGCATTTACGATGCGGAAAGTTACAGCTTTCGGTTACTGTATATCTTCTGTTTTCTTCCGGTGCTCTCTTTTGCATACCAATCTTATCCGCTCTGCATGGAGGCCTTTTTATTGAAAATTGTGAAATGCAACTTTCAACTTAAAGCTTATAGCCTCTTCTAGAATTCAGAAGCCTTTAACTTCCTGTTCACAGCAGTGTGTTTTCTAAATGCGGGTTTGCCCTCAACTGCGGAAGCTGAATACTTGAATTCTTTTTGTCACCCTTTGGGCATTTGTGTTTCTAGATCACAACAGTCCTTTGTGACAGACGAGGGACTCCGAGCAAAGACAAAATAGCTCATTTTGTGTCCTCCAATGGAGATCGCTCTCCGATAATATGCCTTTATGATGTTTCTTGAATGTTAATATCCAATCTCCTACGAATATATCCAGAGGTACTAGTCCCATATTAAGGAAAGGTTTCCGGTCTTTAGTGTTGAGGAAACAGTGACTTCAACGAATAGGGAATGTCAGTTGTCTCGATTACTCTGCATCCCATTGTCACTATTGTGTACAAAATCAACTCTTATAGAAACCCCTCCATTTCGTCCTCGCACGCAGCCCGTAATAGGGCATCGACAACAGTATTCATGAACGTAGTCTAAATATTAATAAGAAGGAAAATCATTGAGATGCCCCTGCGAGACTGCTGTTTTTAAAAGTGTGTCAAAGCCAGGGTCACTTACGCCTGCATACACAGCACGCAGTCTCTAACCGATCAGCTCTTCCAGAATGTCAATATCTTAACTCGGATAGCTCCTAGTTGCTGACCCCAGACTTAAATTCTGAGTGTGTACGCAGAAAGCAACAGCATATGCAAGCCACCAAAACTTACGAGAGAGTTGAACCCGTAATCTGAGTGCTGAGATGTCTAGGGTAGGGGCGGGCATGCATAGGAGAGATTGCTTGATATAGGTATGAGATCGACATCATGGAAGACCACACAATGGAAGGGCATAAAGTTCAATGCCTCTATTACACCCGCATTCATCAGTAGACCCTTGTTGAACGGCTGACCTGGCGCCTAAACGAAATATAGGGAGGGCCACAAAATATCCTGCAAAATATTTTACTTATTAGTTGATAGTAAAACAGTAAAGCAGACAAACTTTAAGGTGGAACCGGTCAAGTAAGCTGGATGAAAAAACAGTTGAGTGAAAAATTACCTGCTCAGCGAGCACAATAAGAAAGCAAAGGTGTTGGCTTTGAAGTAAGGGAACTAGGTTCCGAAGGAGAATCTGTAAGTGCTCCCATCTGTCCCTAATAGGGATGACCAGAGCAATCCGCTTTTTGCCATTTGGAATATCAGTACAGGTCTCCTTGCAGGCGTCGAATGCAAACAGCTCGAACCCAGTGTCTGTTAAACGAAAGAAAAAAAGCCAAAAAATCAGACTGTTTTCACACAACTTTGTCAAAAGGTCTTCACGTCGGCATGAAAGAAAAAAATCTTTTAAGACGGAGACACTTCAAAATGCTGATGTAGAGTCAGTAGATCGATATACGCATTGGCGATTTCATTATTCAATGATTCAAATTGTTGCTAAATTGGATATAAAGGGGAGGCTTAAATAACATCGCAGTCGATTGGATTATCGAGGAGCATTACCAAGAAGATGAAGAAGACTGATATGATAATTTTTGATCAATTGTATCTCGTCAGCCAGTCATAGCATTGATACTTAGAGGAACATCCCAAGGAATGAAAAAAGGATTTGTGAAGTGGTTCCGCCTTATTATTGGCCTCAGCATCGAAATGTATGGATGAGAGATCGGCCAGTGTTATCATGATACCACATTCATCTAATTAAAGCCTTGGAGAAAATAAACATTGAAGGGCAGTTCTGGATGGCACACTCGAAGTCTAATGGCATAGCTGAAACAATCTTAAGTACTATGGCGATTGATAGAATACTTTCAAGAAACTGTGCATTCAAAGTCGAATTCTGATTTTTCCCGACGGTCATAGGAAAATGCAGAAAGGCAAAAGAGCGCTGGGGCAGGCAACACGAGAACTAGTAAAGCTGGTTTTGTATCAACGGAGTTACCGTTGCTTTTTGCTGGCTCACATTTTACTCGCTTACTTGGTGTAACTCAGCTTAAACTGAGGTCTATAGGCGCAGACTGAAAGTTTATATGAATATTTTACCGGAAATTCATCAGCCACAACGTGATAGTGGCCTAGTGGTCTAACCCTAAAAAGTCATGTCCGAATCACCTGACTCCATATCCTGCATTTAATAATTTCAGAAATTATTTACCCGATTATTCTCTGGAGTCCAGAATAACGGAGGTGGTTTGCATCCCGAGATAGTATAATAAAAAAAATAGCGCTCTTCAGGAAATGGAGTTGTACTCGTAAATTTTCAAGTTGGCGACACCAACCCGTATTCAGACGAAATGAACAGAGGAAATGAACAGAGGAGAAAGTGAAGTGGCGCGACAGGACAGAATGTGACAAACAAAACATATCCCAATTAATTGACCACCCACCACCCCCCTTACACGTTCTGTTTGTTTGTCGCTTTCTGCCCTGCAGCGCCACATCACTTTCTTCTCTGTTTATTTCGTCAAACGACGGGTTGGTGTCACAAACTTGAAAAATCACGAGTACAACTCCATTTACGAAGAGCATTATTCTTTTTTCTTTTCATATATATATATATATATATATATATATATATATATATATATATATATATATATATATATGGAAGGAGAAGATAAGGCGATCTCTGGGGTAGAAGATATACTTGTCTGACGTTTCACACTCATACTCGAGCGCATCATCGGAGATAGAACATAGGGGGAACTAAATGGTTTTAAAAGGTCTTTCGTGCCCACTTGTGATAGGTCTAGCCGCCTTGTTTCTCATTGGTCCTCCTCTCGTGCGCCAATGGTGCTTTACGGCCTCATAGGGCACTGGTAGGTCAATGCTGCGGTTGATAGAGTTGGCGTCTGACTGCCAAGCTTCGATGAATTCCCTCGCCAGTCTGTTTTCGGCTCGGCCGAGCACTTGAGCCCCATTAAAATCGAACCGGTGGTTGTTTTCTAGACTATGCATAACGACGCGTGATCGAATATCCTTTCGCCTTACGGCCAAAGTGTGCTCGTGCATGCGCGTACTCAGTTATTTGTCGGTCATGCCGCAGTAGTTGGCCGGGCAGTCTAGACAGTTGACACGATAAATAACGCCTGAGGTGTCTGCGGTTGGTAGTCGGCCCTTTGGTTGCATGACTAATCGACGGATGGTGGCCTCCGGTCAGTGTCCAACGCCCACGTTTAGCGGTCTTAACACGCGCTCAGTGGCTTCTGAGACGTTCCTCACATAGGGCAAGACATGCAAGGTTTCTGGTCTTTGTTTAGGCTCACCTTCGGTCTTTGTATGCTTTTGGTATAAGCATTTGTTTACGAAACTGCGTGGATATCCACTGGCGAGAAAGAGGCGCCATAGGGTTTAACGTTCTCGCAGCTTCTCAGCCTCTGTGCTGCAGTGTGTCTGGATGCGGCGAAAAAGCGATCGGACGCAACTGCGTTTATTCGTTTATATATATATATATATATATATCGCGTTCATCATCTCCTGAAGAAGCCGAAGAAGAAGAGGCGGTGAGTTCATGAGACAAATTGTATTTTTACTGACGTTTCAAAAACCTTTTCGCTTCCATCATCAGAGTATAGTGCTTGCTGCTCCTGGTTGTCTTGAGTTAGTCAGTCTTACCGAGTTCATGGCGGTTTATGGTCACGCAGAACAGCTGAACCACGATTTCACATTTGAGAAACGAGGGTGATTGGCCGAGCCAATGAGAAGATGGCCAGATTGCTGCTCGAGAGTTGGTCCTTGACTGGCTCACTCAACCGAGCTATAGAATTACATCCCGCATACCAGGCGCTTTGTACAAAACTCGGATCAGTTGGGCCAGGGCCAATAAGGCAAACGAGCACACGGAACCGAGAGCCCACGCTCATGGAAAAGCAGGGTGGCGGTCGAAGGTCACATGACCAAAGTCAAACACTGCCTCATCAATGCGCCCGTAAAACGGAGAACAACACACGAAAGCAGCAACGACTGATCAGTCCGTTGATTGAAGTGGGGGATGCCAACAGGCACGCTTCCTTGCCTAAAGCCTACGACGGCTACGTAGCGGACAGCGGTCACGCGAGCCCGCCGGCGTTCAACTTTAGGGGAGGTCTAAGAAAGTCAGTAGCGATCGGGCAGGTCAAAGATCACGCGTCTACCATGGATATAATACGAGGCACGCGGCAAGACTGACTAACTCAAGACCACCAGGAGCAGCAAGCACTATACTCTGATGATGGAAGCAAGAAGGCTTTCGAAACGTCAGTACAAATAAAATTTGGTCCATGAACTCACCTCTCTTCTCCTTCGTCTTCTTCAGGAGATGATGAACGTGATAAGATATCGGGTTCTCGAATCTTTGCGCATATATATATATATATATGAGAAGAAGAGGTGATCACGGGAACCATGGTTTTATTGTCTTGACGTTTCAAAATCAAACAAGATTTCATCGTCGGAGGTAAATATTGTACCGCGCCTCACAGTATTTATAGGTGGTAACATTTAGGCTAATACGGGATTACTAAGGTTTTTGAATTTGCGTAGAGGAGGGGCCGGGTTGGGGGTGGAGATTCTCAGTCATCATGCAGCTTGATGAGCATGGTGGTGTTTCATTCTTGGCGATCATCCTTTGCCTGTTCACTGAGTCCGTGGTGGACTGGGGGAGGGTGGGTGATGGCTTGTTCTCAATCTGGTCGGGGGCCGGAGTTCGCACGTTGGCAGTAGTCGTCAGTACCCTCATCGACCGAAGCTGCCGCCCCAGGCTGTTAATCTTGGTTGCGATCGCACCTCCGTGTGTATTCGCACCTGCCGGATAAGTGGTTGAGCTGGCCGAGGCGATAACTGTTCCTTCGTCAGGTCTGGGTTGTGTTGCGATTGCGTGCGTGTCCGCCATGGACTCACCCATGTTCGGATGCACGTTAGGCCCATGTTCACGTTGGCTCTTTCGATCATTGAGCTGCGTCCGGAGGGCTTGGTAGGCCGTAGGAAGCGTCACACAACGATTGATGGAGGTTGTTCCCGTGTGCCAAGCCTCGATGGTTTCCCTTGCCACGCGGTCACTTTCCCCGACCAAGAATTTCAGCATTCTGGAAGGCGAACGTGTGTCCAGAGTCTGCGCAATGGTCCGCCACCAAAGACGGTGGGTCCATTCTTCTTACCACCCTCATGTGTTCTCCGACCCGGGTTTGCAGACGTTTCCCGGTTTCTCCAATGTAGTTGACTGCGCAGGAATTGCATTGAACCCGGTTGATGACGCTTGTGGTTTCACCTCGGGGCAAGGGGGCCTTAGGCCTCATAACCAGATGTCGAATGGTTGACTCCGGCCGGTGGGCGATGCCGATCCCCATCGGTCTTAGGAGACGGGAGACCGCCTCCGAAACACCGTCAATGTATGGCAACGCTCGCCATATCTTTGGCTGTTCGGTCGCTGGCCGTCGGATTTGCCTGCACTGTCTGCTACTTTCGATGAAGTGGCGGGGATACCCGTTTTCCATGAAGAGGCGTTGGAGGTATCGAAGTTCTGCCTTTCTTTCGCCTGGCTTGCTGCAGTGTGTTTCAAACCTTTTGTATAGCGTTCGAACACAACTGCGTTTGTGACATAACGGATATTTGCTATGGTAGCTAAGGATTTGGCGGGTACTGGTGGCCTTCCTATACACCGTCGTTTTAAGGTTCCCGCAGGGTTTTCGATGGACGAGAACGTCTAGGAATGGCAGCTGGTTGTTGACTTCCACCTCCATTGTAAACTGGATGTCAGGGAAAATAGAATTCAGGCTGTCATGAAATTCCTTGACCATATCCCGCTCGATGATGACAAAGGTAACGTCCACATACCGAGTCCAGAATTTCGATTTGTAATTTGCGAAAACCAAGGTCTCTAATCTTTGGAGAACTGCCTCTGCGATGAAGCCCGAAAAGTGGCGATCCCATTGGCGTCCCCTTGACCTGCTCATACGTTGTTCCTTCGAAAGTGAAGTACGTCTTCAGGCAGAATTTTAAGAGCTGGATGAGATGTCTCCCTTTCACCGTCTCGGCCGTCTCGTTGTACCTGCTCTCGAGCAGTTCGCTGACCGTTTCGACTGCCAGGCCTTGTGGGATCGCGGTGAAGAGAGAGGTGACATCGAATGACACCATCACCTCGCCTGCAGTAATTTGCACTCCCTGGAGCTGTTGCAGGAATTGAGTCGCTGAACAGACCGTCGTGGTCGCGTCCGAGGTGTGCGACCGCAAATTTCGGAATATATATATATGATATTGTGTGGCTCATCGATCTGCTTGAGGAACGTGCATGTTCCATTGTGTCATGGAGCTCACATTAGAGCTCTCGCAGGCTGTCGCATAGCGATGTGAAGCATCTGATTTTTAAGTTGAACCGACAAAGACAATCTTTGGTGATCCAAATCTGGGATTGGGTATGACTGGCTGATGACGGCTAATAAGCCAGATATGGCCATTACGGTTTTCCTATATATATATATATATATATATATATATATATATATATATATATCAAATAGGTTATAAGAGTGCACAGGCAAGATGCAGCTGTTTCACGGTCATTACTGATCATCAGTACATCATATGCCTTGTGCAGTGAGGTATATATATATATATATATAGGCAGAATAACATGACCGACAAAGACAAGGAAGACTGGAATGGCCATTTCTGGCTTATTAGCCGTCATCAGCCAGCTATACCCAACCACAGGCGCTGCGGCGTCCAAGGCTCGAACTCGCGACCTTCTTGGGCAGAAGTGCAAAACTAATTCATTTGCTTCCCGAAGAAAGCAAGCTTCGTATAGGCGCTATGGGTAACGAAGAGGTGACCACATGCCAGGCCGATGCAGTCTAGACTATAATAGTCGTCGGGAACAGGTGCTTCAACAAAAATGTTATTATACTTAGAGTTTTAAATATTCAATAAAAATGTAACACCCTGTCTTCTAGCAGGTATGCATACTCTCCTGTTACAATCAGGCATGCAAAAAATTGGAAAACATCCCTTTATTTATGTAGGTCCGCTTCGGAAGCAGCAACTATAACGGGCTAAACAACGGATGTTACAATGATGGTCTAAATTCTCGCCAACTCTCCCCAATTGCTGGCCTAGAAATCGCTAAAACACTAGCTAATCGTAGACTACCACAGTCGAATGCGAAGAAACGTTCACCAGATGCTTCTTTGGGGGGAAGGGGGAGGGGATAAATATGATCAGCTGCGTTTTTACAAAAAGAAGGAATTCAGTCGTCTGCATAGAGAAAAGTCAATATGCTTACCTAGGGATAAAAACAACGATGAGCAGAACCTCGCCTCCAGCAGCGTCCACTGTCGCAGGAGCTGCAAACCGAACTCTTCCACCGTGCTATTGACAATGTGTGCCAGCTCCTGGAACTCCTGGAGTAAGTATCCCCTTCTCCGCACCCGAGTCCACTCTTCTGCCGCCCCACCAACACGCTTCACAATCCCACTCGAACTTTTAATTTCGCGCAAAACCGTTTTCGATGCTAACTGCCTCGTGCCATTCTTAAAATTCAGCAAAAGGAAGGAAAATAGGAGCGAAGTAATGAGGAGAACTGCCAGCAGGAAGCAGGAATACCGCGTTGATAGGCCTCCACGAGGGGGGCAGTTACCGCCCGATCGGCGCATGATCAATGCGCGGCTGTTGCCAGCGCGAGGCATATGGACGAGACACGAGCGCATGCCAACACAGCCGCCATATGGCAAGGAAATTACGGCTGAAAGCTGATTGGCTGTCTCAGTGACCTTGAAGCTGGCGCGTCCGTCGACAGAGGCAGTATGGCGGAAATGGGAGCGCGCATGACTAACTAACATCCAGGGCCGTAAACAGAAATAACTACTCGCTGAAGGGCATTAAAGAAAGATGCAGGGAGGATTGGTTGAATACCACACTTTACCTTAAGTGCACATTAAATTGCGTGAAGTGATAAATTGCAATTACGGATTCAAACTCGTCTCTTGACACATGGCAAATCAGCGTTGACTGAGAAGTGAAAGAAGGTTAGAGGCATCCAATTAACTCTGCATTAGACGACGTCGAGCCCCTTGTACAGGCTGTCGCTGAAGGGCCGGTGAATTCTAAAATGCTGCCAAGACGTACTATTACGTGCGCATACAGTCGGCAATTGCGTGCATCCTTACGGAAAATTTTATAAACGCTCACGAAAATTTATATTTTACTGTTATTATGCGACAAATTTTAATGTTCAATTTCACGAAAATGGCGCGGATTTCGAGTGAAATTTTATAAAATTATAAATTTTTCACCATAGCTCACGTCTCAAAACTAACATTACCACAGTTACAAAGTTGAGCTACCTTCAAAAAAAGTGTGTAACGATGTTCCATGGCTGATACAGAGTGTATATAAGCCCGCAGTGGGAGAACTCTCAGTTTTATGTCTCGCGCTAACATATTTCAACAGACAACCGTGAAATAGAACCCATTGCAGAGACGAAAACATGTGACCGCCAAAATTATTGATGTCTAACAACTTCTCACTCGCTCAGAAATTTAAGATGAAACATAAACACGCAGCTGCGCATCCAACGGAGTAAAATAAAATCGGCAAATTTGGGCCACTACAAACGTACATGTTTTTGAGAATTTCTTTTGCGATCCGAGATAAGAACTGTCCGACACACTGCCTTAATGACGCCTGCATGGAGCAGGTTGCGAGTTTTGTCAGCATCCAGCTGACAGTTAATGTTTTTTAGGCGGTTATGAAAACTGAAACTGCACTACTTATCTTCAAGTAGCCATTCGGTCGACTGATGGATGAATCCTGGTCCACATTATTTGACAAAAAGGCGCCCCGGGCGATAATCAGGAACACGCTATTGGCCTTATTTACTGTCCAAACCATCCCGGTTCCCTTATCCATGCCTCCCAATCGGCTGACAGATGCTCATGTTGGGTGCCAGAAATGTTCGCTCATTCAAAGGCAATCTAATGTCCAATCGTCCGGAAAGGAGGATGGCCCTGGTTGTCCGCGAACTGGCCTCCCTCCATAAAGAGACAGGTAAACTAGAGGTGTCCAAGGGCCGAGTAACATGATGCCAGAGTTACATTCGTCACCAGGAACGACGTAATGTAACGAATATCCAACCTGCACAGGCATCGATACCCATCTCAGGATCTTGCGAATGACACTGCAGGAACAAATTCACCACCACTGGCAGCACTTATGCAACCCATCTTTAGGAATAACCCCGATGACTTGGAGAACAAGTTCTACCAAGACCTGCACGCCCTTCTAGCGACCGTGTAGACAAGTTGATTGTCCTTGGGGACGTCAAGGCACGTATGTCTAGCCGACGATGGCTAATAAGTCGGAAACGATCAATCCAGTCTCCCTAGCCTTGATCGGTAAGGTTAATCTGTTTATAATTCTAATCCATTTTTCCGTGGCTGGTAGGACTTTATAGGGAGCCACAAGGCACAAGTAGACGAATGAGTCCGTTAGCCGATTAGTGAGCGCCCAACCAACAGACCCAACCAACTCCACCTCAGCCATCTCCGAAGAATACTGCATATGCAGTGGGAAGACATCGAAGGAAACTCGGCATGCTTCGTCATGCCAGACAAAAGACCTCTTGTGTAAAGATCATTGATAACTTTCGTCAACTGACCCTTGATGATCTCGGTCCCATTCTGTCTTACTCGCATTTCGAGAACTTCATACGATCTGACAATAATTCCTCTGGTTTAACCACACAATTCTTCCTTTACAGCAGTACTACTCCTGCACCTTTGCCCGGCCTGGTTAACACTAAATTTTTGTTCCCACTTAAATCTCTGAGATTTTGAAGGTGTGCCCTTTTTAAGAAACCCGTATTTCTTGGAGCTTTCCTTAAATATTACTGAAAGCCGTTTTTAAAGCCGCTTTTACCTAATCAAATTCTATAGCCTGGCTGGGTTTTAGAACTTAAGTTTGGTTGGCTTTTAGAATCTTAGTCGGGCTAAAATAATGTTGGATATGTTGAGATTATTAGAAATTAATTTTGTAAGTTGGAGCGATTCAGTTTATTCAAAGTCTATAGGCCCAGACCCGAATTTGAGATAAATATTTGGACTGAAGTCCATCAGCCACTGCGGAATAACCGTGCAATAGTAACAAGCTGCCAACAGGCAGTCAGGTATATAAATTTTTAAATCATTTACAATACTGGCAGCACAGGTAGTAAATAAAATCTCAGCCACGTGTTTCGCCGCTGCATGGCACAGCTGCGAGGGATTCGGCTCATCAGTGGGTTCACCAGCAGGCCCCATGTGCAAGTCAGTTTATCAAAAGGGTTATAGGCACGAATCCAAAGTTGATATGAAGTTTTGGTGCGAAGTTCACCAACCACTGCGGAATAACCGCGTAATACTCACAAGCTGCCAACAGGCAGTCAGTAGCATAAATGGTAAAACTAAACTTAAATATTACTTATTAGATAAGTTACTATACTGACAGTTACAAAATTAATTTTTAAAGAAACCAAAACGCTGGAAATTCAAAACTGGAGTACCTATCAGAAAGCAGACAGGAAATACTGGGTGACCCAGTGATGAGCTGAACCCCTCGCAGCTGTGCTATGCAGTGACAGAATATCGGCTAAACACGTTTCTGGGCTTTTTGAGCTCGTACCTCTGCTGGCAGCATGGTAAATAAATTCAGTATAACTAAAAAGCACGTCCTTTTCGTGCAATCTGTAGTCTGCATGCTCGCTTACTACAAGAGTGTGTAACCCGAATGCAGTAGTTAAGGCCTTTGATATTTCGCAGGACACTGTAGAGGTCAATTTCTGCAAAAATAAATACGACTTTTCAAAATTGGGGTCAGTACGGTGTTAATTCCAGGCGGCGGTGTTAGGCTTTAAACACAACTCTCCGGTGGTCCGCCTACTGGACCAATTGTTTACCTTCGGTAGGTGTCCAAACAATGTTTTTTCCAAAACTGTGCGGATTTAGTGTAAATCTTAGTCAACAGTACGGGATTCATGGGAAGTGAGGTGAGCGAACAATTGCGGGCTACGATGGCAATTTCAGGAGTGGATTTCTGAAATGCTATAGCCTTCGCTGCGTTGGGCTTCTTATTTCCACGGCCTTGATCAGCCACCAACTGTGAGCAGTTGTGGAATCCTCCCCCAGCATGCATATTCAGGGTTTAATCCTTCAGAGAAAGAGAGAGAATCCCTTGGATGTCTGCTTTAGTAAAACATGGTAGCTTACTCTTGACGTCTCATGCACAAATCGCACACTTCTCGGCCTCTCTAGGTGACGTGGATTTAAATTCTCCTGTGAACATCTATATTCCTTAATGATGCGTACAACTACGTGTTCTGAGTAGAGCCGATATTAAGAAAATCAATGTTTGGGCATATGAAAGTGCGTGGGGTTGAGATCACTGTCAGCTTGTGCAACGTATCACTGCTTTTGCCAAAGCGAAGCCTAAAAGTCGGCCTTTTACTGCATGACCGCGAACACTGATTGAATCGCTGCATTTCACTGTCATGTAGCTCTTGGCAAACCATTCTTTATTGTGCGCAAACTTGATGTAGTGAAAATTGCCGGTAAAGTCAAAAGAGGCCGGAATGACCACTTCAAACACATTAGCCGTTATCAGTCAGTCATTCTCAACCCTAGAGGGTGCACGACGCGAGGCTCGAACCCGTGACCTGTTGAGCAGAAGAATTACGCTCTACCTATTGAGCCACGGGCTCGATGTCTTGCCAGGTTAGATGGGGAATATGGACATTGCGCCAACAGTCTTGGCTTGGAACACTGACAAATACCACTATAACTTGGTCATCATCTCAGGAGGGAGATTCTGTATGCAACGACCACTCTTAAGGTGACTCCAATAACATTACCACTCGATCGGAATACGAGCCACCCCTTTCTAGTTTGTGTGAAACCTTAATCCATATTGCGGGGACAAGGTATGTGCGTGACACCCACAGATGGGCTGTTTAGGTTTGTTAATTACCTCCGACAATCCTGCCTCTGGCCCCCCTTTGAGATCCTGTGTGCCCTTCAAATTAAGAAGAAAATCCCGGTGTGGTTAGTTTGGGGGAAGGGGGCTAGATCCGGTGTGTGGCACGCGCAGAAGAGGTCGCTAGTTAAGTCAGCTACTGCACCCGTTCCCCGCACCAGACAGGCTCCGCACTATAAACAAGTTGAAGCAGTTGAAACTAGTAAGACATGGCCTGGAAGATTGACAACCAACAGTATAACTCAGACCGCACGTTCAACTGAGTGTGTATATTTGCGGAGTGGCCAACTGGTGGTCATGCTGTAATGAATTCTTCTTGATGTGGCTTTTTTGGTCCTCTCACCAACAGCATCGTTGTGTTGGAAAGTCTAGGGGCAGATTCTCGTGACACCATCCACCTGCGTTGCATACAGGTAGAACGTGAGGTTTCGGGCCATAGGAACAGACCCTACTTACAGACAGACTATCCAAAGGAACTCCTACGTACTTTATGCTTTAAGAAATAATTATGGCGATAGCAATGATTATTGATTCAAATTGCAGATGCAATAGGCATCAAATGCATATTTCAACAATTGCTGGTCAGAATGAAGGAATTCTCAGGGCAAAGTCATTATTAGAAGGCAGAAATGTTGAGAATCTGGTCTCAAGGTACTTGTCCGCCAGCCGATGGACTGGTCGCGCGACGGGCAGCTTGAAGAGTTTCGTCATTGCGATTGGTTGGTGTATAATCCATGGTCACAAGTTCGACATAACACCAGGTAAAGCGGAAATGGCTGCGGCTTACAATCGTACTACCTGCAGTATGCATATATGGGATGTTTAATAGAGGAGGAAAGCCCACTTAATCGTCGCCACGTGGGTCAGTTTCTCCAGAACGAACTTGCCGAGAGAGAATAGAACCACTTCTTTACAGTTGTTGTCAAACCTTTTTAATCTCTGAGCCGTGAATGGTGCTGCGATTGGGTTTTCAAAGTGTCACGTACAGTGGATTTTCCCTGTCACATGAAATGTCAATCGAAATTCTGAAATGTGTTTTCGATTAAAACACACTGTAAACCAAGCACATCCGTCGATCAAATTCACGGTGGAGATGGAAAGAGCAGGTTCACTCCCTTTCTTAGACGTCCTTCTAAGCAGAAGACCTGACGGCAGCATCCGAAGGAGCGTTTATCGAAAGAAAACCTGGTCTGGGCAATATATGAACTTTAGCAGTTTCATACCTCTCCAACAGAAACGTAATCTAGTCCGTTGCTTAGCGCAAAGGGCCAGAAAAATTTGCACGGCAGATAGTATCGAGGAGGAGCTTGGAAAGATCCAGAACCTACTTCGAGAGAATGGATACCCAGATCGGTTTATTACAAAGCATCTTGTCGCTAGACCAGTGAAACCTGCCAAGGATACTGTGGAAAAGAAAACTCTATTCCACAAATGCCCTTTCAAGGGGATTCGGCTAGTGAACTACTGAAAAGACGCCTTAACCAATCCGTTACACAAACGTTCCCAGCAGCAAAACTTCAGATAGTGTTATCAACCGAACCCTCTTTTACGAGGCGAAGGCAAGGATAGGTTGCCGACTCAGACCACCTCCATGTGCATTTACTCATTAACTTGCTCCTGTGGAGCAGGTTATATTGGTCGCACGAGTCGGCGCTTATCCAAAAGAATAAAAGAACACATCCCAGCATGGCTGAGCAAAGGGGAAGTCACGAGCATAAAAAGCGCCATCCTTGCACATCTTGTTGACACCGGGCATAGTGTGGACACCAGCGAAGCTTTCCGTGTAATTTATAAGGTCCCACCAAACTACCCCAAGCCACTGGGTCAATCGTCTACTAGCAGCAGCAGAAGCGACTGCCATTAGGTTGAAGAAGCCGGTCTTGTGCGCACAAAAGAACCTCGTACAAGCTCCGCGCTTAGCTTGGCCAACGGCCGCTTAACTGCATGTATCCCCCACGCCATCTATGTCCTCCCCCTTCTCCTAGAACGGCTCTACCAAACACTTACTGCCGCCTATCAAATTGTCTCTTATCACCCTTCCCCTATGCACGTTCCTCAGATAACCCACACAAATTGACGAACATTATCGATTTCATGTTTTAAATTTCTACTGCGTTCCAACGTTTCTCTATAACTGTACTGGCCTGAAGAGAAGTTATCGAAAGCAGCGCGTATGCTCGCCAAGTTGTCTTTCAAATCAATTATGTCGGTTTTTCGTACTGATCATCATGCAGCCTAATTCCACGATATTTAAGCCACGTCCGGATGTCAACTTTTGAAAGAGGTTCATTATGACTGCCGGAAAAAAACACACCTTGTAAAAATGGTTACTTAAGTAGTATGTATTTTTATCATCGATTTTAGATGCCCTTATTCATCCAAATCTATTATGTAGAAAACATGCAAAAAATATTATTTTTTTATGCTCGTTTGCTATCCAATTACATCTTCAAATTTTAAACCCGGAGAAAGGGTATCCTCCAGTTTTTTTTTAAAAAAAGTTTAAATCCGATAGGTTTCTTTAAGACCGTGCAATGTTCATTCGGTTTATTTAAGTGCATACGATAATTTACATTCATTGCAAAATTTTAAAAGAACCGTGTGTCTTCTTCCTCATGGCGAAAAGGAATGTGCGATTTTCCTTAGAAAGAATGTACGCAGAATGTAGCATGGAAAACTTGAATTAAAGTTAAAAAATATTCGGCAAGTTAGAAACATTTTAAAACCAAAAGCTACCCTTTCTTCAAACATAAAATTTACAGAAGGTGTAATTGGCTACCAAATGAAAAAAAATTATTTCTGTTCAAACTGTCTATATAATATATTTAAATGAATAAGGGTATTGAAAATTATGAAAAAACGCATGCTACCTAAATAGACATTTTATTTACATAGTATGCTTCTTGCTGTCTGCCAGAAATGAACTTTTTCATAAGCGGCCATGCTGACGTGGCCGAAAAATCTTGAAATAAGGCTGGAGAATGATCAAAGTAAAAACCCCTAGTTATTAATTTGTTGTAATCGAAAACACATTTTAGCCTTTCAGTTGAAATTTCATGAGCTCGGTAACCTACTGGGTGTAGATAGACTTTTTAAAATCGTGTTATTGCCAGCTATCGTCTCTGATATGCTACATCTCACCAAACCACTGGTTAATAACTTATAGTCGTCCGAATAATGAGGATGATGAATTCAAAGAATAAACCGAATAAATAGTTGGAATACGAGCCTAATCAGTATGAGTCGGACAGGATGTCAAGGGAACCTACGGTTGCAGAATTCAAGGGTTGATGAATAAACTACGCTGGACGAGAAAGTTATTGAGCGTCCCATGTCGTCATATTTCCAAATTGGTTAATGTGTACTGCTTCCGGCAGTAACACTTATTCCCCTGCAAAAGTTTTAGTAGTGGAGACGTTTTGCCGGCTCAGGCAAAGTGATTGTAGTGATCATTTCTAAAAGAACTGTTATCATCAGGTGGCCACAATGCAATTTCAGTCAGGAATTTAGAGGCCTGAACCCAATCCAGTTAGTTTTGGGGTTATGTGAATTTGAATACTATGCTACTTGGACTATGTTAGCGCGGCTTGTCGGTCTTTCTCTGGATATTATAAGCCACTTGGAAGTTGCCACAATGCAGCAATTTTTAATGGAAGGATCAAAGTCAGTTCTGATGGTTGTTGTCTCCCCGATGGTGAAAAAGCGCCGACGAAAAACCAGCAAAGTAAACCGCTTCGATTCTCACTGACCGCTGTCTCAAACGCTTGCACTCCAAAAAAATCCTCTAGAGATGATGATCTCGCGGCAGAGTACGAGAAGCTAGATTGCCGCCCCTCATCAGGGAATTAAAAAAACTGCTTCAGTGGCAAAGCTTTTTGAAATAGGCTTTATCTTTGAGCTCAAAAATAATTGCAGTTATGGGCTTCTGTTTATCAAATAAAAAGTTACAATTTAGCAGCTCATGGCTCAAACAGATGAGCTCACGTTTTTCCAATTAGTTGTGTGCATTAGAAAATAATTTAAAAAAACATCTTAAGCGTGTCCATTTCATTGCAAAAACTGCACTTTTCACAACTGGAACTGCTTAGATTAGAAGGTCTTTTGATTCCTAACACGTAAGGAAATGAAATCATGTAACTTTATTCCATCAACCCGAGCGCGCTTATCAAACACTATAACCGAAGAAAGCAAAAAATCTGCTAATCTAAAGTTGCTCAGGACCATGGCAACAGAAAAGGTAGAAATTTGCGGCCAAAAAAGGTTCATTTATAATGTCATGGTAATTTTGAGAATATGTTACTACTCCAACCCCAGTTAGTTAATGAGAAGGCCTCTCCTTTCGAAACACGCCATATTTCTTATGAACGATCAAATATTGTATGCTTTGATCAGATCAATTTTAAGAGAGAGGGCAAACCTTTAATGTTGCGTAGAATCACTTTGAAAAAAATAAATAAAATATTTTGACTGGCGTAAAATGTCCAGCAAGTTTAACTGAGCCTGATAGGGCACGATCTGTTGGTTAAAAGTTCAAGACCTGAATCATTGAGCCACGGGCTCATTGACCTGTCGGTTGCGATCGGTAGTGGAGCACCAGGGAGATGTTTGGGACTCAATAGTTAGGGCATTGTTCGTCCAACCGCGAGTTTGATCTTCAGCTTTTGCAACCACTAGGATTGAGTGTGGCTGGCTGATGATGTCTTCAAAGGCAAAACTCGGCACTACTGCCGAGTGAGCTTGAAAGGCTCAACTGGATGAGCGTGTTCCGTAACGCGATTGGTGTGCGCCTCCATTGAGCGTCTAGAAAATCTTGGCAGGTCGATGCTAATTGGCACGAAGCGTGTGCTCTATGCCAGAGTCTGCTGCCCCTTTAATTTGATGTGAACATCTCGTTTGAGCTGATAGCCCCAGCCTTTGGACCGGAAAGGGGCAAAATCTGACAAAAGGCAGATGATTCACTACGGGGTAAACGAGTTTTTAGCTTTGGGCTTTTATCTGACAAGTGTTAAATGCTACGGAGTATGTGCACACTGTGAAGACATACGGTCGTCTCTCTTAGAACCACTCTATCGGGATTTTAATAGGCAACCATGCCTTAATCTATATTGCAAAGTTCTCACATAATTTTGAGGACAGTGGGCCACTTTAATTTACGCAGTTGATTTCATGCACGGGAGGTTATCAACCTAATATATATATATGTCTTTGTCGGTTCCACATTTTCAACATATATATATATATATATATATATATATATATATATATATAGTATATATATATATATATATATATATACATATTAGAAGAAGAGGCGATCACGGGAACCATGTTTATATTGTCCTGACGTTTCAAAATCAAACAAGATTTCATCGTCGGAGGTAAATATTGTACCGCGCCTCACAGTATTTATAGGTGGTAACATTTCGGCTAATACGGGATTACTAAGGTTTTTGAATTTGCTTAGAGGAGGGGCCGAGTTGGGGGTGGAGATCCTCAGTCATCGTGCTGCTTGATGAGCAGGGTGGTGTTTCATCCTTGGCGATCATCCTTTGCCTGTTCACTGAGTCCGTGGTGGACTGGAGGAGGACGGGTGATGGCTTGTTCTCAATCTGGTCGGGGGCCGGTGTTCGCACGTTGGCAGTAGTCGTCAGTACCCTTATCGACCGAAGCTGCCGCCTCAGGTTGTTAATCTTGGTTGCGATCGCACCTCCGTGTGTATTCGCACCTGCCCGATAAGTGGTTGAGCTGGCCGAGACGATAACTGTTCCTTCGTCGGGTCTGGGTTGTGTTGCGATTGCGTGCGTGTCAGCCACGGACTCATCCATGTTCGGATTCACGTTGGCCCATGTTCACGTTAGCTCTTTCGATCATTGAGCTGCGTCCGGAGGGCTTGCTAGGCCATAGAAAGCGTCACACAACGATTGATGGAGGTTGTTCCCGTGTGCCAAGCCTCGATTGTTTCCCTTGCCACGCGGTCACTTCCCCGACCTAGAATTTCAGCATTCTGGAAGGCGAACGTGTGTCCAGAGTCTGCGCAATGGTCCGCTACCAAAGACCACGGGTCCATTCTTCTTACCGCCCTCATGTGTTCTTCGACCCGGGTTTGTAGACGTTTCCCGGTTTCTCCAATGTAGTTGACTGCGCAGAAATTGCATTGAACCCGGTAGATGACGTTTGTTGTTTCACCTCGGGGCAGGAGGCCTTAGGCCTCATAACCAGATGTCTAATGGTTGACTCCGGTCGGTGGGCGGTGCTGATCCCCATCGGTCTTAGGAGACGGGAGACCGCCTCCGAAACACTGTCAATGTATGGCAACGCTCGCCATATCTTTGGCTGTTCAGTCGCTGGCTTTCGGATTTGCCTGCACTGTATGCTACGTTCAATGAAGTTGCGGGGATGACCGTTGGCCATGAGGAGGCGGTGGAGGTATCGAAGTTCTGCCTTTCTTTCGCCTGGCTCGCTGTAGTGTATTTCAGCCCTTTTGTATAGCGTTCGAACCCAACTGCGTTTGTGGCATAACGGAGGTTTGCTATGGTAGCTCAGGATTTGGCGAGTACTGGCGGCCTTCCGATGCACCGCCATTTTTAGGTCCCAAATGGGTTTTCGATGGACGAGAACGTCTAGGAATGGCAGCTGGTTGTTGACTTCCACTTCCATTGTAAACTGGATGTCAGGGAAAAATAGAATTCAGGCTGTCATGAAATTCCTTGACCATTTCCCGCTCGATGATGACAAAGGTATCGTCCACATACTGAGTCCAGAATTTCGGTTTGTAGTTTGCAAAAACCAGGGTTTCTACTTTTTGGAGAACTGCCTCTGCGATGAAGCCCGAGAGTGGTGATCTCATTGGCGTCCACTTGACCTGCTCGTACGTTGTTCCTTCGAAAGGGAAGTACGTCTTCAGGCAGAATTTTAAGAGCTGGATGAGATGTCTCCGTTTCAACGTCTCGTCTGTCTCGTTGTACCTGCTCTCGAGCAGTTCGTTGACCGTTTGGACTGCCAGGCCTTGTGGGATCGAGGTGAAGAGAGAGGTGACATCGAATGACACCATCACCTCGTCTACAGTAATTTGCACGCTCTGGAGCTGTTGCAGGAATTGAGTTGCTGAACAGACCATCGTGGTCGCGTCTGAGGTGAGCGACCGCAAATTTCAGAAAAGCCATTTCGCCAGATGAAAGGTTGGTACACCTCGCAATGACACGATTGGCCGGAGGGGGATACCAGCCTTGTGTACTTTTGGTAGTCCGGAGAACCTTGCTGCGGATGCGTCGATTGGTTTAATGACCAGTCGTACCGACTTAGTAATGGCCTTGTTATTTTGCATGTCGGCGAGTGTCTTTTCGAGTTCCGTTACAAGTTTCTTCATCGATTCATCGTCACATGGCAGGTACGCCTGTCGGTCCTCCAGTAAGGCCTTGGCCTTCTGGATGTAGTCTGTCTTATTCATCACTACTGTGGAGCGTCCTTTGTCGGCTGGCAGAATCACGGTGCTGGTGTCAGCCCTCAGTCTCTTGAGAGCACTCTGTTCCGCTCTGGAAATGATTGCACGTGGTTTGTGTGCCATCACCAAAGAGGTTATCTGCTGCCGAATAAGGTGCTTTGTTTCATCGGATTCCCCGGTTCGTTTGAGAATCGACTCGACAGTGGCCACGAGATTTACCGGATCGGCGTCTGCGATGTTAAAGCAAGCTTAATGACTCAGCACAACTGCTTGGATGAAATATTGTGCACCAGAACTTCGTTCTCTTCTTGAGATGAATGGGTTATATTTCGCAGCTTATCCGCCAGCTCGGCATCTCTCGTTGCTCGTAGCTCTCTGGCCCGTTTATCAATCACCTGCTGCAGCAGCCTGTCTCTATCCTCGCCGATTAGTTCAGCGCACTGTGCAACCGCTTGGCTCAAAACCCCATTGTATTTGCGCAGTCGAAGATGGCAGTCTTGGAGGAGCACCCGAATATATATATATATATATATATATATACATATATGATAGTGTGAGGCTCACCGATCTGCTTAAGGAACATGCATGTTCCGTTGTGCCCTGGAGCTCAGACTAGAGCCCTCGCAGGCGGTCGCATAGCGACGTGTAGCATATGATGGAATGGAACCGACAAAGACAAGGGAGACCGGAATGGCCATTTCTGGCTTATTAGCCGTCATCAGCCAGTCATACCCAATCCCAAGTGTGCCACACTTGGGATTCGAACCCGCGACCTTTGGTATTTGAGTCGAACGCTCTACCATTGAGCCACGGGCTTGTTGCTTTTGTCGGTTGTGATCGGGAATATGATGATAGTGTGGGCTCACCGATCTGCTTAAGGAACATGCATGTTCCGTTGTGCCCTGGAGCTCAGACTAGAGCCCTCGCAGGCGGTCGCATAGCGACGTGTAGCATATGATGGAATGGAACCGACAAAGACAAGGGAGACCGGAATGGCCATTTCTGGCTTATTAGCCGTCATCAGCCAGTCATACCCAATCCCAAGTGTGGCACACCTGGGATTCGAACCCGCGACGTTTGGTATTTGAGTCGAACGCTCTACCATTGAGCCACGGGCTCGTTGTTTTGTCGATTTGTGATCGGGAATATGATGATAGTGTGGGGCTCACCGATCTGCCTAAGTAACATGCATGATCCGTTGTGCCCTGGAGCTCAGACTAGAGCCCTCGAATCCCAGGTGTGCCACACTTGGGATTGGGTATGACTGGCTGATGACGACTAATAAGCCAGAAATGGCCATTCCGGTCTCCCTTGTCTTTGTCGGTTCCATTCCATATATATATATATATATATATATATATATTTGCGTAGTATATAAACAGTGCGTCTCCATAAATAATTTCAAAGATCCGTGCCTAGGACCTAAGATAAATAAAAGGCATTGATAGATAAGCACTCACCAATCGGTTACGGGACTCATTCGTCCCGTTCTGCTTTGTGAGTTCACTTTCGATCCCTAACAGCATCCGCACAGCGGCCAATAATACAGGCAGGTGAACATAGCCGACAAAGACAAGGGAGACTGGAATGAAAATGTACAGCTCATTAACCATCATCAGCCAGTCATACCCAACCCCAGGTGATGCCTCACCCGAGCCTCAAACGCATGATCTTTTGATAAGAAATCAATCTCTCTAAAGCTCTAGTATAAGCTGGCTTAGGGTAAACAACCACATGAGGTATGATTATAAGAATGCGAATAGAGGGTTTATAGGGACTCTAGATTGAGCCTCAAGGCACAACGGGACGAATGCATCCCATAACTGATACATAATTGCCCACCTAACGATGCTGATATACTCAATCGAAACCGACAAGATAACGAGTCGTGGCGCAGATGGTTACATCCTTCGACTTCTAAAGAACAGTTCACAGGTTCAAGCCTCAGTTGTGTATGGCTGGCTGAGGATGACTAATAAACCAGAAATTCACATTACAGTCTCACATGTCTTTGCTTGAGAGCTCATTCTGTTTATAAACATATAAGAATATGGTTTCTACATCGCGGATTTTCACCTTTTGTGAGAATTCTGGAGCACAACCCTCACAATCGAGAAGGGATCATTGTACCCAACAAAAGCAGGGAAACCTGGAATACCCGAGGTTATACGTTCAACCTTGGGGGCTCAGAGCGTGTTCTTTTGATCAGGTGTCCTATTGATTGCGATCAAGATTAATAACGGGACCATTATCTGATTATAATTAAAAACCAAATGTTTTGGTTGTTGAATTCGGTTACACGGCTGAAACATCTAAATTCCTGCTTTGAGCACCAACAATTTCGTAAAAATCGATGCGCATTAATTGAAGCACGGACGCCAGGAAGTATGGCTTCTGCTTATTCCTCTAACTTGTCCACTGTAGAGACTTTGTCCGTTTTTAGCCTAATAATTTGACGGATAAAAGAAGTAATGCATCTCATACAGTCAGTCAAAAATTTAAATGCAAGGTAGAGTAAGAATGCTTGATAACTGGGCATGTTATCATTTTTATCTTTGAGCATAGTGCAAAAGTAGTTCAGTAACCCCAGAATACAAAATCATGAACTTATAATCTCATTCTATAAAAAATGACAACTGATGAAGTGTAAATTGCTTTTATAAATTCACCATACCCTGACAAATTCAAATGTATTTTACAGAAAACACAAAGCAAAGAAATATTTTGTATTCAATTGATAAAATCACGTATACTTTACAACTATTTCACGAACAAAGGCTATCTTTTGGTTTTGAAAAGTGTATAATCTTAAAATATTTTAAAATCCCAAAGGAAAATGCAAGGGCAGATCGAGATCAAAATGTTTCGGGAACTGAAAACCTTTTTTTACAAATTAATTATGCCTTCGTTTTGAGCATAAAACTACAATACGACACTGAATTTTTATCAAATAAATGCAAAAATAATATTTATTGACGTTTTATATATAATTTATTTTAATTGGGGGCTGTGGGAGGTGGGGAGATAACGTAAGGGGTAAGCGATATTCAGAGATTGAGTACGGGGAGTTCACATTACCGTCAAATAAACGGAGTGAACAACGGTTTTCGGGGTGGAGGGGAGGGAGTGGGGACGAAATGTAAAAACCACCCGAAGTCGCCGTTGTCCGTGGAAGAGAAGATGCCTTCATTAATGTCTTCTGACAGCACAGCTATGTTTTAATTCATGTTATAATTCATCTCCTTTTTGAGTTTGTCCTGTCTTCGTTCTGGTGAAGGCATATTGGATGAAGCGTTATGCCTGCATTTGGTCGTAAAATCGGTTGCTGCTTCACCCTAACCAAGCCAGCAAATTTCCTGCTGGCTTCTGCTGCCGTCAAAAATCCCTCCTCGTCGCAATTGAATTTGTCCTAATAAAAGAGCAGGCCCTTTTTATCACGCAATACGGTCTCCACCGACTTTATCTTCAGCCAGACCCTCGAACTCACGCACCTCCGAGGAAACGTCCACTTGCCCTCTCTAGTTAGCAGGAACGAATACGCATCTCTCACTGTCTCTACGCTACCCACCCAACCCCCGGGCCGCAGGTCTGCGCTCACAGCCCCCTCTGCAGCAACCACCGCAAGGGAAATGTGCACCAACTTCTTGCCAGCCGCTAATCCAACCGACGCCACTTCGTACAAAAAGATGACAGAAAGGGAGAAGTTGCGCTTGCATGCCGCCAACTCGCCAGCAAATGTAAGATGGTAATTAGCGCGCCTGCGTAACCTTGAAACCCAGTGACTGGCCGAAAATAGACGACATTAATCGACCCAAAGACGTCGTCAGTTGCACCGAAAGGTGAAAGGACCCAAAAATGTTACGGATGCTGGCAATTGACAAGTTGGAAGGCATTTTCACTTATTATGTCCTAATTAAGAACCCTCACCGCACAAACAGGACACCGGAACGGGAACCACTAAGCTCTTTTTAAAAAAGCGGCCCTGCGTAAAGTTCGGAAGGGATGAATATTTGCATGTCTTGACCCTATCACGAAGCCTTCAAAAAATTACATTGTAGTTTAAATCTTGATGTTTGGCGTACCCTTAACCTAAAACCTACAGTTAACACGAACCCAGACCTTAACTCTAATTGCAAACGCAAACCTAGCCCTAATCCTAACCCCAAGCGTCACCTAAATACTTAATGCAACGCCGCATGCATTTTGGACATTTCCCGTTTCCGTTTCATACCCTTCCTCGCTATAGAAAACAGACATTTGGGTCAATAAATGTTTTAATTTTATTTTTATATTTCAAGCCCTGTTTAGCAAGCGTTGCTGTATGGTTTTCTTATCAAAAACTCGGATGGCCAAAATCGCATAAAGCGGGTTTACCGATGAAGATAGGCCATAGCTGATAAAACTGTTTAGACGAACGTTAGGAATAGGTCATTCAACGGGCCCTGGCCATATTTTCAAATTTAATGCACCTTAGATCCTTGCAAGGGGTGCAAACCGCGGGAGCCGAGCGCTGCACCAGTTCTACAGTTCCTCAGTCCATTAATAAGTGCAATGACCTCCCGTTCCCATATTCGGTGCTGAGCCTTTTCATGGGCAGACGAATCAGTCACATGGGGATGGCGTGCGCGACCAAAAATTCCAGTGACATCGAGCGAAATAGCTGATGAATGATAACACCGCCAGCTGACATGGATGATGCAATCACAGACACTAATGACTCGGATGCGGACTGCCAACCAATCATCGTATCAAGTACGGCCCCCAATGGTGCTTGCAAGAAGTGCAACGCATGTAGCTGCATGATAACAACGATTTATCTACGACTGTCTCTGATAATGGGTTCGAATGAGAAACCAAAACTCTAAGCCGACAAACGTCTTGTTCCACCTATCACATCTTCATCCTCTTCTGATACGCCGAAGCTACTATCGTTTTTCGTACTGGGTGCTCAGGAAATGTTGAACTTAGCTATTTTTTTCAAATTGGTTGATTAAAATTCATACTAAATAGGACGATCAGAGGACACCAGCCTAAGGCTTTTCAGTGATATATAAGCCGCAAAATGTGACTCAAAACAACATCAGATGCCTTTTTAGTGCAAAAACGGCATGATATTACAGTGGTGGATAGCAAAGCTGACGCCTATCGTCTGATACCTTCTTTTGTAAGCAATTGCATCTAACCTTCAGAACAATCCTACACACGGTGACGCATTTTTGTGATATACATTAGCGTCAGCGTGTGTGCAGCGATGCAAAATATGAGCAGGACAATGGCCACCCACAGAGAAGTTTGGAATCGGTTGTCCCTGCCACTGGAAAGGAGGGACATGGAGGGCGTAAACGAAGTGATAGAACAACGTTTGGAACAAAGTTTGGAATCGGTTGTCCCTGGAAAGGAGGGACATGGAGGGCGTAAACGAAGTGATAGAACAACGTTCCTGGAAAGGAGGGACATGGAGGGCGTAAACGAAGTGATAGAACAACGTTCCTCCATGTTACAGTTTAGTCAGTGAGCCTGTAGCGCTTTCCAATGTTGGCGCCCACGCCACGCACGAGGTCATATGAGGACACTTAACGAGCTGCCGTACTTCACGGACATAGGCGCTGAGACAACCAAGCCAAGCACGTGCACTCACAAACTGCTATTGCGGAATCAACTGATCAAGTGGCCAGTGAATCACTCTCATGACATAATAGTCCCTCACGCTCACCTCAAGCGAACGCACAGACACGTGCGCAGGCCGCGTACTTGCCACACGTCGGGGCCTCTGACAATCACGGAGGTTTTGTATAGAATACACGTTGCCTACTGATGTCGTACCTAGGTTTTTCTATTCAGAAGAGAGCGTGCTGACTGTAGGGCTCTGAGTACGAACACTGATGGTCTCTTTTAAGTCCACAGACGACGTAGAACCTGAGGAGGCGGACGCTGATTCAGCTGCGGTAGCAGCGATGATTACCATAGGCTCCCAATTCATGGCAGATTTAGTTAATTGACATGGCAGGTGGGCCGGCAATTCCGACGAGGTATACCGTTTGCTCCACAGGGTGATGGCGCAGAGACTGTGACTACTGTGTGAATTATTTTATAGTAATAGGCGACTTTCAGTGCCTCTACCTCATGCACTCACTCTTCTCTCTTACCGATCCTGACCCGGCGCTCAGACGGGGTTAAGATAATCAGAGCCTGGGTCAAGCACAGATATCTGACGCGGTGGGAACTCGTACCTAGGCATGTTAACACCCAAAATTGTGGCATGTGTTACGGTTGCGTCGTTTCAGTAATTCCTGTCGTGTCCTAATCTGGCTGCCATGTTGGTACAACCTATCTACTGCATGAACTTTGAAGGATCTGAATCTAACACTTTAAGAAAAATAAAAGGCTTCCAGAAAGAATGAAAGAAGGAGCGAGTTCATGCATTCAATTCCGGAATTACGCCAGGCTTCAGTTAGAAATGCCGTTATTGTCTTCCAAGTCCCTGTGCATTCAAAGTAATCTTTTCAATCAATAAAGATATTTCACTCCACTAGTGTCGGAAACTGCAAGAGTCGAAGAAAATGGGTTGATGAGTACTACTATAAATCACAGTAAAGCCAAAGCCTACTGATAACGATTACTTATGGATATTTTATGATCTTAATTGTTTCTCCTGCCGAGAATTCAGTGTAATCAACCGAGTACAGTTGTAATATTCGAAGACCACACATATGCGATCGTGTACTTCGTCACCAATGTATTTGAAATGTACGACCAAAAATAATGTACGACAATGGGAGATTGCTTATTGGGGGCAAAAGGATCGGTAGGGGGGGGGGGGAGGCGGTAAGACGGTTCTGCCACGTCTAGCATTTTTCACCTCAGCAAAAGTACACGCTACAGGAGAAACTATTTGGAGCAGATTGATCGTAGAGATGGGAGCTACTCTTCTTCTTTCGATGACGGCCGTTCCGGCGGTATCTGGATCGGGCTATCATTGTGCGTGGTTGCAGATGTCTCTCTATATATATATGCGTGTTAATATCGGGGTGACAACAGTTGCCTGGTAGATACATCTTAGGCTTAAAAAATACTAAAAATGTTTGAAGTCTGTGCTCTAACTTTGTTATAAAGGACAATTCTGGGCAACTTCAGATGTTGGCCAATGCGTTTGAAAAAGGTCGACGTCAGTTCGTTGATTGAAGAGGGTGACTTCATGACGTGACGGGGCTCATCAGTTGACCAGTTCTGCGCAGTGCCATCGTTGTGAATGAGCAGCCGAGAGGGCAGTGTCGACCAAAGCCTTATATTGGCCTGTCCATGGCCTCAAGATATTTTTTGTCAATTAAAAAAGGGATCAATTTGTGTCTAAAAAGGGAAAAAGGAAAAAAAGTTGTCTTTTAAACTTTTGGCGGTTGGAGAACATGAAGAGGTAAGTAAGTACATCCAGGTGCCATGTGGGCTAAAGATGGACAATTTCAGTCGCTCTGGGTTTCCTGGTAAGGTCAATTTTTCGGTTGAGATGTAATATCCTACTAGAGTACCCTGGCGGAGGCTTTGAAACAAAATGCAATGTTTACTTGCCACAGGGAAATCAGGTCAAGTCAAGGAGCGAGGAAACTGTGCATATCGTAAAAAGCCATGGCTTTGTACATGCATCCGTGAATTGTAGTTGGCCTTGAGCAGACAAATTGGACTCTAATTCCTGTTTTGTACAACGGATCATGTGTAAGTGACGTTAACTGCGTTAGAAATGGATGCTTCTATTTCGTTACCTTTAGGCACACATAAGCAATTTGGAAGGAATTTGACATAAACTCCGGTACGCGTACATGGTCTTCATCGTGCTTGTCAGGGCCGGATGTATTTCCATTTATGGTCCAATATGGGAACCCCCAGTGAATCAAGTGGTTCTTATGATTTTTTTGTCGAAATTGCGGCTGACGAGCTAAGCTTTCTGTATGGAATTGAAGCGAATGTTCGCATTCCTTTTGTATGTCTAAGAAGAGAAGAAAATGAATATTTGATCGCAAGAATTAGTTATTTATTCCTCTTACCTGTTGAACTCTTAATGGAGTACATCGTCAGAGATAAAAGCATCAGCGAAACGAGCAACATTTTAACAGGGATAGGGGCCAATAAAACATCAGTAACGTCAGTCTGGAGGTGACTGCACATAAATCTGTATGCCGGTACCAGTTCGATATATCAATTGAAAGAGTTCCCATGAGAGTCCCAGGCTTTAATTTAATTCACTGCTTGTCTTCCTTCTGGCGTGAATGATTATCTTCCTGGCTGCGAAATGAAACTTGTGGCCAACGTCTGTAGGTAGGTAGGCACACGTGATACTCTGTCACCTCGTCTCGCGGCCACCTTATGTTCTTATGTCCTCTGACGATGGACTGAAGTAAGAGTTCAAAAGCTCTGATGAATGAAAAGAAATGATTCCAACGATCAAACAGCCATTTCTTCCGTAATTTCGACATAAGCCTGAATAGACAACATTGCTAAACAATAAGCGGTGCGTCTGAAATTCGATCCATTTCCTTCCGGATGGTAGCTTATGCCTGCGTATTTAGCGTCCATTTACGTAGCGCAGAGAGATGACGAATATCTCAAGATATTCCTAGTTCTCTAAGTAAAGAGTTTGCGTTTAGGAGCTCGTTTTATAATACGAATTTATCAGTGAACTTACCAACTGCGCACCTGTCTATCAGTTTTTTTACAATTAAGCTGACAGAATTAGCAAACGCAAGTTGAAAAGAGACTGGGATAGCTTATGCACAGGCAAGAATCTTAAGAAACGATAGAGTAGTTAACAACTGACGTTTGCAAGCTACCATTCCCACCACATACTGCAAAAATAACTACTTAAGATATGGATACCTCAGCGCGATCAGGCTATCATTATTGAACGCCTAAAGAACCTGCAACAGACCCCACACAAGCCATTAATAATTTCGACTACCTTCTGTGTAATAAAGTATCATTTCAATGAATCTGTGTATCACAGTCGAAATTGGGTCTGACGATGGAGTCAAGTCAATTCTTGACCCTGGTTTGATTTAGGGAGAAGCAGAATTTCAGAACAGATCTATATGCCACAACTGAAGACTAACCTGACGAGGAGTTGAAGGAAGAGGAGGATGGGGAAACCAATCTTGACGAATGGGACCTCTACGAATCCACAACCACAGAGAATTCCCAGTTGCAGCAGTTGCAATGCAGTGAAGAGGTGTATTCGGCGTTGTGGCACTCGTCGAAGGTAATGAGAAGGAGGGTAGGCGGACTAAAAACCCAAAGGGAATGAGAAGAAAGAGGCCTGTCTTCAGAAACACCCTAAGTTCCAGCAGAAGTCCCCTACCAGGGCCCTCAAATCATGGGCATACAACAGATTCACCTCAACAGTGCACACGTTTTCAATCTGACTCACTCCCCGTCAACCACGAGTCGAATAAAAGAGGCATTACACCACTTTTTTGGGTTTTCATGAAATAACTAAGGAATTCGCCAAAACGTAGAGTACAATTCTGAGTAAGCTAACCTACCTTCTTCATTGTGTCTGACTTGCTTTTGACCGAAGACCGCATAAGTCAACTCTGATGAGTCCATTCGAAAATAATATTGCTAGGTAGCTTATAATTTCCTTTTTCTAGTGATTTTGAAAATTAGGTAAGTTTACAGAAAAGAGTGAACTTCAATTTTGTAGAAAATTGCGTCCCCATCTGAAAATGGCAATTAACTTTGCTTTTTTTAAAAAAAGGTCGTGTGGCATGTTTTTGAACCAAGACCTTTTCGTTCAAAGGAACCATTTTTTGTAACAGAACAGGGAAGACCGGATTTACTAGTTTTTGGTATTTTTGCTGGGAGTGAAGAGGTTGCCTTCCCTGGACTTCATAAAACCAGCTATTAGGAAAAAAAGCGTTCCTTTCCAAAAATTAAATTTTCATGTGTTGTCGAACTACCCTCAGGGTCAGCACTGATGATAGGTGTGCTTTGTAGAAATAACTTGACGGAGCCAACTCCATCACCTCTTCCCCCATTACTGATGACCGTACAGTATATTCTCTAGCTCATGAAATGCCAACCGAAATTCCAAAATGCATTTGGGAATAGAACAGATGACCTAAGTTGAGTTCTTATATCGGGCAGCCTAATCCAAATGTATGCCAATTACGTCATGATGCCGGCTTTTAATTGAGCTTCCTTCTGACGGTATGTAAGAAGAATACTCTGCATACTTTAAATATTTCTCATTGATTTTTGAAGCCCTTAATAGTTCAAAATATATTTAAAGGAAAACGTCCATAAAGGTTTCGTTTCCTGTACTCATCTGGTTGCAAACTTACGAACTCTTTTAATTTTTAACATTTTGCAAGAAGTAGCCATTTTTGATCATTTATTTTTGATGCCTTTTTAAATGCAGATATATTTTATAGAAAGCATGCAAAAAATTTTCTTTTGGGAGCAAATCACACTTCCCTCAATATTTTTACAGGAAGAAAGGGTAGCTTTTGGATCAGAAAACATTTCAATATCGTGAAATGTTCCTTCACTCTGCTTAATATCTCTCAATTATTAAATGTTGCCTATAAACTTTACCACAGGACCCACGTCTATGGCGAATGCTTATGAGAACTATTTTGACTTCTTCCTTCCAACTTCTTTATTAAAAAATCTATTTATCATTTAGTTTTGAAACCTGGAATTTAAATGTAACGGCCGATTGCGTTCAAGATTATTCAGCAATTAACATTCTTTTTCTAAAACCGAAATACCTCTTTCTTTAAGTAAGATATATAAAGAAGCCGAGTGCAGAAAAGAATTTTTTTTGTGCAGTTTTCATAAAATATAATTGAATTTATAAGGTTATTGAAAATCAATGAGAAAAATGCAAACAAATAAAGTAACCATTTTTTAAAGGCATGTTGACCTTTGATGCTTCAGCCAATCCTCTGTAGAACGCAAGTCCTGAAAAAGTAAACCTTCCCGTACTTGCGATGACGATGGCAAAAGTAGTTATCAGACTTTGGAATGCGATTGCACTGTAATTGCATAAACGTCAAATCGGAACTTGGACGAGAGATGGTTTCGAGCGAATAGTTAAATCCCAAACTGTCTTTATTGATACCCAAGTTTTAATATCTCCGCCAATGGCAATCAAAACCTTTACCGACCAGAAATTCCAGATAGCTTGCCAGGAACAACCTAGTCCCTAACGACGTCTGGTAGAGGGCGATGCACTCTGTCAAACTCACTGCACCTTTAAAAGCTCAATTACTCTACCCTCATATCAGAATGACTCCATGTGGGTCTACTCAGGACGCAAACGTCTTTTAAACCTTTCATGTTACCGATAAAAGTTATTTCCTTAAACCATAGAAGGCAAGTTTCACCCAAGATATACTTTCAGATATTACCAGATGTGCAGGAAGAGGAGTGAAATAATATAAGTTTACTTTACAAATCAATAAGTTCTGAAGCGAGTTAACTGAAGATGCATTTATAGCCTCAACGTGTGTGGGCGTGCTGTTAAAGAATAAACTAGACTAATCAACACCTCAGTCCTTCTGTGCCCCCACATTTAGTGCTTTAGCCAAAAGAAGTTCTGATTTCTTTTTGTACTGACGTTCCTGCTGTTAAAGAACTCGGAGAGCCAAGATAGCGTGTCTTATGTGGCTGTTTGGTTTTTATCCGAGAACCTATTTCAACTTTGGCTGAAAGAACTACAGCAAAACCACCTTCAGCCACCATGGACGTGTACTTTGTTGCCATTACGTTAGTTTATTACGACATTTCCCCCATATCAACGGAATCTTCATGAGGAAAGAAGACCCTGGGAACAAGTACCTTTTCTTACTGTTTTCATTATGCAAACCACCTTTTCCCGCCTAAAGCAGCCAATAGAAAGATAGCAGTTAGCCCACACAAGCTGCTCAGACACAAGAACCCTCCGTGAGGTGAAGCTACGTGAGCATGTCCTTCCGGGGGATTCAAATCCTCTGCATCTGCTTTGAAAGGCCAGACAAGTGATCGCCAAATCCAGTCTCGGAATCAGCTCTAACGGAATGGCCACCGAGAGACCTCCATGAGTGCATTCGTTGATGAAAACTCACCGATCGCTAACGGAACTCACTCGTCCAGTTCTGACTTGATATTCGCTCTCGAGTCTCTCTAGCGGCTAGTCGTAGAAATGGCAGAGGAATAGGGCCGGCAAAGACAAGGGAGACTGGAGTGGCCATTTCTGGCTCAAAGGTTTAGAGCGTTGGATTTATGATCAATGGGTCGCAGGGTTCGAAATTCAGGTGGTATACCACCGGGAATTGAGAATGACAGGCTGACGACGGCTAATAAGTCAGAAATGGCAATTCTGACCTCCCTTGTATTTGTCGGCAATATTCATCTGTAGCGACCTCTATGTGTAGGGAAACCAAACTAATATAATTTTCTGTAGGCGCCAGGTAGGCGGAAGGGGCAGTAAACGTCAGTTCAATGCATATGCAGAGCGGCAACCCAATGTAGTGCATCATATTTCCTGTGTAAAATGTCTTTGCAATTACACAAAGGGCAAGCTTTCTGGTATAACACATTAAGTATACTACAAGATTATGTGGATGTAGTTAGCAGTGCAGCCTAAATTCAATTAAAAGCCTTTTTCTCAAAAACAATGCATTAAAATTTTATATTGAAGGAGAACAGACGGGATTTAGGCGAATTTCGAGGTTTTTGGGATATCGAACAATTTCCGTATGCTATTAACTGTCAGAGAACCAAACCTGTTATTTTTGCGCGTTGTGCTCTTAACGAAAATTAGTATGAGCAAGACAATTTTCAAAAATATCTTCCGGAACTGAAAAATCTGACCTTATGTCAAGTTAGCCATATATAAATATACTGTGTTGGAAATTGGATTGAAGATCAGTTTGTGTGTCCTGTTCAACCCAGAAAGCTTTTACGTTCAGTGCATAGCTCTCACAGGCAGTCAAACAGTCAATGTCTGGATAACAGGATGCAAATTTGCTGCTGGCCGTTCATTAACAAATTTAAATATTCCCGATCTAACGCGGCAACACAACGAGCCCGTGGCTCAATGATTGGAGTGTGAACTTATGATAAACAGGTCACGGGTTTACGCCTCACGGGGGCACAACCCTAGTTTTGGTATTACTGACCGATGATGGCTAATGGACCAGAAATGACCATTCCAGTTTGCCTTTGTCTTTGTCGGTAATGCTATTTGCTTACGAGTGCAACTGCTGCCAGGAAAAGTGAGTTCCATGAGCCAATGGTGAGCGTTCATCAACGAGTGACTAGTAATGTATGCATATTTAGAATTCTAACAACGACAAAGAACACCAGGATGGCAATTTACGGCTTAGTGCCCATCAGCTTTGCACCATATATATACCCAGGTTTGTGGAAACTGACTCTCTAACCCACGATATGTTGTTATCGAGCGTGCTTGTCTTCACAATTGTATCATAAAGCCATGGATTCGTTGTCCTATTGATCGATTCCTGTCAATGTGTCGTTGTCTGCGATCGTTCAAGTCTCAACCGTATGGCACAGCAGGATAGGCAAGTCGCTTTACTCGACCGGTGAACACTCTGACAACAGAATTCACATTTGTAATCGCATCCAACAGGACAATGACCTCTGGCTCAATGGTGGAATGCTGGGTTTCCTAGCGCTGAATTACGAATGGAACGCGGGGTTGAGACAGGACCCACAACTTGTGCCCCACGTACCCTTTTAGGCAAGTGTCTCTGATGATGGGTTCGAGAGAAAATCCGAAACGTCAGGCCAATAAACATCACGTTTTAGTGATTACCTCTTCTTCTGCTTAGATATTTCATGGAACTCGCCTATTCGCTTCTGTCATCAACGGCCAAATAAATTCCTTTGGGTAAGAATGGCATACACCAGAAAACCAGTCAGCAAAGCTTAAAATTATCCCACTGCTGGATAAGCATGTACTACTGCCATTTTGCAGCTATCTGCGATGCTTTTAGTCTTAACCGTATGGCACAGTGGGACAAGCAAGTTGTTAAACTCGAACGATGAACACTCTGTCATCAGAGTTTACATTTGTAATCGAATCCGACAGCAAAACGACGCCTAGCTCAATGGAAGAGCACTGAAATTCCTAACGCGGAATCGAAAATAGAACACGAGTTTAAATAGGAAACTCAAAATCACTTTAAGGTAAGAAAAGCCTACAACGCAAAATAAGCCAGCAAAAGTTTCCTGATTTCCTTATCATGATCAGTATTCTTATTTTATATATATATATATATATATATATATATATATATATATATATATATATATATATATATATATATATATATATATATATATATATATGCCAAATATGGTATAAAGAACTCCCAACACACGTGTCTCGGCTTTTAATTAGTACCTAGCTGTGGAGTACGGTAAACATTTCATATAACTTGTAGTAACACTCGTTTATGGAAGGAGCATGACGTGATTATTCCACAGTGGTTTATTGTCTTCGACCAAGATGTTCATTTAAATTTCGTTCTCACTTTAAAATAATCACCGTATCACCAAACTCATGCCTTGCACTTAATAATGTTCAAAAATTAGTAACTAGATCATTCTCTGAGTACATAGAGAAATTCAGGGGACCCACTGTGGAAATGAAAACCTCGTTGCTGTGTAATACAGTATCTTAAAAATAAGCGAAATAGGTGTGTGGGCTTTCAGCTAGCAACTATGTTGTGAGAGGGGTGCTAGTTAGGGGTTGCACCACACAGATAGCATTTGGTCGTTCAATTTGTCTAGTACAGGTGGTGAATGCTCCTGTGGACGCCTCTAACTGGTACCCAACTCTCACCTCTGGCTCCTCAAAGTTGGGTTTTTCCCAGCGGCCACACCCCGGGCAACCGTTATGACCGGGGGTCTAAACCGGGTGAGCGTCTCCGGTGTTGTTTGTGCCTCCACACCCGGTATGTCTGACTCCCGAACTTCCACCTCCCCCCTCTCAAAAAGTCCTACGGTGGGGGCGACAGCAACCCCGTAGGCGGCCCAGGCTAACTCGGGTCATTTTCCCACTAAAACAAAACCACGACCCAAAGTGGAGTTCAGCAGCCGTCTGGGATGTCTTAGCAGCCCTATTTAGGGACAGCATTGCTTGCCACCTCGCGGAGGAAAGGGCTAGAAAAGGTGCCCTAAACAAATGCTGGTTATCATGTCTTCTGCTACCGGCCGCGGCTCACAGATAGCAAAAATATGCGGTCTTAAAACGCAAACCAAACAACAATACCCTCCGTCCTCATCACCCTCGCAATACCCTCCAGGCTGCTCGGGTGAGCCCACTCACACTAGCAGCCTGGAATGTTCGTTCCCTTTTAGACAATCCTAGGAGCAACCGGCCGGAACGGAGGATGGCGCTAGTCGCTTGAGAACTGGCGCGCTACAAGGTGGACATAGCTGCTATCAGTGAGACCCGATTCTCTGAGCAGGGTCAGCTGGAGGAGGTGGGTGCCGGCTACACCTTTTTCTGGAGCGGCCGGCCAAAGGCAGAGCGACGTGACGCTGGTGTTGCCTTTGCAATCCGGAACGACATCTTGGGATGTCTGCCCTGTCTGCCACAGGATATCAATGATCGCCTGATGAGCCAACGCCTGCCTATTCGGGAAGACCAGTTCGCCTACGTTCCCCCAATGACAAGCTGTGATAGGGCGAAGGAAAACCTCTACGAGGACCTGCACTCCCTGCTGGCGACTGTGCCTGAAAAGGACAAATTAATTATCCTTAGTAACCTCAACGCCAGCGTCGGGACGGACCACGTTGCCTGGCAGGGAGTGCTGGGTCCCCATGGTCTCGGTAGCTGTTACGATAACGGCCTCCTTCTTCTGCGCACGTGCGCGGAACACCGTCTCCTGCTGACCAACACATTCTTCTGCCTTCCGACGCGGGAGAAGGCAACGTGGATGCAACCGCGGTCGTGGCGCTGGCATCTGCTGGACTATGTTCTCGTCCGGAGGCGAGATCGACAGGACTAGCTGGTGACCAGGCGATCCCCGGTGCCAATCACTTCGTCATCTTCAAGATGAGGCTCCGACTGCAACCCCGACGAAGGCCCCAAGGTAAGAGGCCACCAGGTAAGTTAAATACTCTTTTGTTCAAGTTGCCTGCTCACTGTTTTGATTTCAGCAACCACATAACCGAGAAACTGAAGGGCTTGCATGCTCCAGATGATAACGATACCATGGAGACACGATGGTGTCAACTGCGAACTGTCATCCAGTCCACCGCCCTCGAAGTCCTCGGACACGCACGCCGTCAACACCAGGACTGGTTTGACGACATGACGCCAACATCAGCAACTCACTCGTGTAGAAGAATGGACTACACAAAGCCTATATGGACCTTCGGACTGACGCCACCAAAGCAGCCTTCTTCAGATGCCGGCGCCTTGTACAGCAAAGGCTACGGGAGATGAAGGATGCCTGGATTATCCGAAAAGCTAAGGAAATCCAGGGTATGCGGACCACAATGAAAGGAAAAACCTTTTGAAAGCCATCAAGGCTATCTACGGCCCGTGTATCAAGAAGACCATACCACTGCTCAGCTCTGATGGCACAACACTGCTGACAGGGATGACGGCGTGCGTCACTGACAACGGGACAGTATCCGAAGCATTCGCAGCGACCAACGGAGTGAAGTAAGGCTGCGTATTGGCTCCAACATGTTCAGTCTCATGTTCTCGGCTATGCTGATGGACGCCTACCGTGATGAGCAGCCTAAAGAAATGACGGGCACCTTCTCAAAAGTCGGCGTATGCAGGCTTCAAAGCGCGTTTCTACGACTACAGTCCATGACTTGCTCTTCACAGACGACTGCGCTCTTAACACCGTGACGGAGGAGGACATGCAAAGGAGTATTGACCTCTTAGTCGCAGGATGCGCTTATTTTGGGTTAACAATCGGTACAGCCAAAACGGTTGTCATGCCCCGGCCGCCACCCAGCGCTGAATATAATGCTCCTCGAATCAATGTCAACGGTGCTCAACTCAAAAACGTAGAAATATTCGCTTATCTAGGAAGCATGCTATCACGCAACACGAGAATCGATGACGAGGTTGCCAAACGGACCTTCAAATCCAGTCAGGCCTACGGCCGGCTGCAGGCCTCCATGTGGAATCGCCAAGGTATTCAGCTGAACACCAAACTGAAGATGTACAAGGCCGTCGTCTTGACGACACTCGTTTACGGAGCGGAGACCCAGACCGTCAACTCGAACCAAGCCAAGAAGCTTAATCACTTCCATCTCAGCTGCCTCGGCAGAATACTGAAGCTGAGATGGCAAGACAGGATCCCAAACACGTAAGTTCTGGAGCGGACCGAAATCCTCAGCATCCACGCAATGCTGAGGCAAATGCAACTGTGATGTAGCGGCCACCTGGTGAGAATGGACGACAAGCGACTACCCAAACGAATTTTCTACGGAGATGTCGCTACGAGTGCTCGCCGACAGAAAGGTCGAAAACGACGCTACAAGGAAATGTTGAAGAAATAACTGAAGCAACTGCAAATCAACCCGGCGGCCTGGGAGGACCTCACCCAGAATAGACCGGCATGGAGAAAATCCGTGAAGACTGGTTTAGCAATCTATGAGGCCTACCGGATCGCCACCGCCAAGGCCAAAAGAGGGACACGAAAGTTACCAGCGCCCCGGACCAACACCGTCAATGCCCAGGCCCGCGATCAGCCTGGTTGGACAACTTCGGACGCAATGCACCAATTTCTACGTCAAATTCTGCCAACCCTTCTTCTTACTATCCCCACCCTCACTCCTGGCATCAATTCCATTACTCCCACCATTATAGAGACCACATCCCTCTAGTCATCGTCTGTTACCTCCACCACTGCAAAAAACCATCACTTTCACCATCACTTCCACCACTACTACCACCACCACCACCAGCGGTGGGGACTCTCTCCCTAAACTGTCCTCAAATTGAACGCACATTCACCTCACACATCAGCCTGGTCGGTCACTTGCGAATCCATCGTCCAGAGACTGGCAAACGAGTGCCTGGAGCACCAACACACAACAGAGATCGTCGCCTCCACTGCCCTCACTGTCCTCGCGCATTCACTCATCGCATGGGCCTATTCGGTCACATGTGCATCCATGACAGCGGAATTCACCGCAATGCTGACAAAACCGATACATCATGCATACCCTCCACTCCTGCCATTCATACCGCAACTGCCACCCCCAATAACATGAATGACATCTCTCCAACCTCTACCGATTTCTCCTGCCCACACTGTGTGCGCAACTTCAACTTACGCATTCGCCTGGTCGGGCACCTGCGAATCCATCGCACGGAGGCTGGTGAACCAATGCCTGGGGCTCCGACATACAGTCGACGCGCCCACCCCCACTGCTCTCACTGCTGTCGCACACTTACACACCGCATGGGTCTATTAGGACACATGCGCCTCCACGACAACCTGCGGTAAACCACCAGAGGCTAAGCCACATCAGCGCACACCATCTACTCTAATACATAGGCAACACCCTCACAATCATCATAATTTACCTGATAAAATAACGGTTTCCTACATACCGTGGCTTGGAAGGCTGCCAATCTGACGCTTAAACCAGACCACGCCGTCGGCCCAGTGTATGTACTGTGTGTGTCAACTGGCTGACCAGTGGACTGGGAGTCAGACGGCGATGGCTGCTCCATATCCCTTGAGTAAGTGAATCCTGATGTGGGCGTTATGGGGACCAGATCGTGCTGTGGCGCGCGATGGTACGCCGACCCATCAGCCAATGCGCCCACTCCCATAACAGACAACTGACTGGCTCGGATGGTGGTCCGATTGTGGGGGTGGGGGGAGAGAGTGAGGTCAATAACTCAGCGCATTTTCCTCACTATATACAATCTGACGCGCTTGAAACTATCACGGTGCGCTTAAAGCCGAGGCTTGGAAGGTTGCCAAATGACGGGATAGCTCGGACCGCGTGGTCAGCCCAATGTGTGTTTTGTGTGGAGTGGCTGACTGGCGGACTGAGAGTCAGGCTGCAATGGCTCCTTTTTAATGTGGCCATTATGGCACTCCCAATCCATGGGATCCGAGCCAGATGTGGTGGTACACACAGGGGCGGCTCCGGCCGTGCCAGCCACCTGCGTCCTCTCCCGCCTCCAGTCTTCTTGACTTTGTCGTGACACCGGGCTCAGGTGGGGGAGGAGGAGAGAGTGCGGTAGCTGCAGCGCAAGGCTTCTATCACTTAAAACTGATTCACGCGCAAGTCACCGTCCCTGCACCACCTGGTGTGGAGCATACGGTAGACCTCATCGAAATCGACGGTCGAATTTTCATGGTGGTTATTTTACATTGTTTATTGTCTTCGACGCAGATGTTCATTGAAGTTTCATTTGTGCCCCTCCACTACAGAAATTATTTCTGTGATTATTTTCCGCAGACTATATTCCAGAAACCACATAGTGAACGCTGGGGCCCCAATGAGGAGCCATATCTTTGGTTGCTGTGTCATGCAGTAGCAGAAACATAAGCGAAACAAGTGTCTGGGCTTTAAGCTAGATCCTTTGTCGGAAGTACGGTATAACGTCTTTGCCATATATATATATATATTTATTAACTGGTAACTATGCCGTGAGAAGTATATACCATATTTGGCAAAATAAATACCATTATACTTGTAGAACAACTTGCTTGTTAGATGGGCATTATGTGGTTTTTCCAAAGTGGTTGATTGATGTCGACGAAGATTTTCATTGATATTCTGAACATGACACCAAAAGGTTAGGTCCTGATCACTTGAAAATATGTCCTGCACTTAATAATTTCTTAAACTATTTTCCCGATTATTCTCTCGAATCCATTTACCAGTAACCACAAAGAGAACGCTTATATATATATATCCTCTTCTTCTCCTCCGTTCATTTCGTCTGACGACGGGTTGGTGTCACCAACTTTAAAATTAACGAGTAAAACTCAATTTCCCGAAGAGCATTTTTCTTTTCATTATACTATCTCGGGATGCAAACCACCTCTGTTATTCAATATATATATATATATATATATATATATATATATATATATAATATCTAGTATCTATGTCGGAAATACGGTATAACGTCTTTGCAATATAAGATTCATACTACTTTTAGTACTACTTACTTGTAGAATGGGCATAACGTGGTTATTCCACAGTGGTTGATTGTCTTCGACCCAAATGTTCATTGAAATTTCGGGTCTGACCCTAAAAAGTCATGTCCGAATCACCTGACTCCATGTCCTGCACTTAATAATTTCAGAAATTATTTACCCCGATTATTCTCTGGAGTCCATATACCAGAAACCGCATAGAGAACGCTGGGGGACCCACTGAGGAGCCGAACCCATCGTTGCTGTGTCAAGCAGCAACAGAAACATCGGCGAAACACGTGTCTGGGCTTTTAGCTAGTATCTATGTCGGAAGTACGGTATAACGTCTTTGCCATATATATATATATATATTTATTAACTTCGTTGCCTTTTAAAGATTATTCTGCAAAGTTTTAGGGAACCTTTCTTTTTGCCTCCAGACTTGTCGAAGATACATTGTAAACAATAATAATTGTCTGACTTACCTGTTCAATAAAAAGGAGTTGGAATCTCTCCCATAGCTGGTTGTGACGTATGGAAGTGATTGCCATGTAGACAAATAGTCCATTGAGCACTGGTCGAGGAATATAAGTGAGTGGCCGGGGAAGCAAGAAAATGGACAGTCCAATACCGATGTGAGAGAGAATGGCGGTTACCCGTGTCTCACGTACAAGTACCACTCTAAAAAATGCATTAAACCGGGAGGGTCGGTCATCGTGCTGGTCACTCATTGTGTGAGCTGATTGGTTGCTTTGGTCCGAAATAGACAGCAGATAAAAGGCAAAGCAAGGCGTGCGAAAGAACTTACGTCTGCTGCACGTGGTGACCAATATCTATCCGCTCCTCCATATCGGCAAGGGCGCGAACGTGCATTGGGGAATGCGGCAGTGCACCATGGATCCAAGGCAGACCGAAGATTGATAAAAATGTGTTGATAAACCCCACAACTAAAAGATCCCAGTGGTAGCTAGTTCCTTTCTTCAACCTTGAGTTAAAGAAAGAACAAGATGATACACTTACTGAGATCGGATATTACGAGAGAAGACAATAGACCCAAAATAACCCATTTGATGGAAACATGTTTTTAAAATAGCTATTTAAATAATCGTTCTTTCTTATTAGTCAGTTATTTTGAGTATATTATGTCGTTAGTTCTAGAAAAAGACTTCTGGTACTTGAAAGTCATTCTCTTTCTCTGATAGCAGCTTAAAAATGCATTAACTCCAACTTGTCCGTGAGAAGGTAATGTGCCAGAAAGTCTGTGCTAAATGTGAAAAATAAACAGCATGAAGTATTATGGGAGCTTGTAAAATAATTGGCCCTGGAGTGTACGAAAAAATAAGGGAGTTTCCGGGATCAATGCGGTGACAAATCGTGCATAACACATTTCAACACTACCGGATGCAGAACAGTCGGAAATAGAGCGTAAACGAGAGGAATGAGAGTTTAAATGGATGGCCAAATAAAAAAATACAAACGTTGAATGTTGCATTATCCCATTTGAAGCCCACAGAAAGATGGTCGAGGGAAAAATGATAGCACTTCGGCCTACTTTAGCAATTTATTCCGACTGGAATGCCCATTTCTGGCTTATAAGCCATCATCAGGAAGCCATACCCATTGCTTCTGCTTTCGATAACACCTGGCAAGACAATGAGCACATCGCACAATGGTTGTGGTGTTGAGCTTTCAACCGACAAGCCTCGGGTTACAGTCTCAGGCGTTGTTTTACCTGGGGTTGAGGATTATGGCCTGATGAAGATTACTAAGGCAGAACCTATCAGTTAAATCATCGTTTTCTTTGTTGGTTTGCTAATGAGTGGCTGCTGGTGTGGCTCGAGATTCAGCACAACAGGATGCCGGTGTCTTGTAAAGTAATTTGTGAACTCCCTTCTAAAATTGTCAAGTAAGTTCAGTTTGCTTGGCCTAAGATAGTCTAGAACCACAGTGTTTTGTCGGAAAGGCTTCGCGCCTGCCAGGAGTGTACGTGCTTTTCGGCCATATGATGTCGCTTAGAAAAATACACTGGACTTAATAAGAACAGAGCTTAATAGCCCTAGGATAGCCTTTGTACTGATTACCAAAACGTGCTATTAGTAGGGAGATTTTAGTAGATTTAAATAAATCATTTGACCCAATTGTGAAAGAATCGGTGGGATTCGAACCCACGCCAGCAAGAAGAAGACTTTAGTAAAGCCGACACTCTAGCCAACTGAGTTACCAGACTCAACCGGGAGCCGTGAGTTTACCCGCCCAGCCTGCTTCAACTTATGGAATCCACGACCAATTCTTATACAGTAAACTGACTGCCCAAGCAGGATTTCCTATGCAGTCAATCTAGAATCCCCCAGATGACAAACAGGCATAAGTGTGATTAAACACACGGCTCCCGGTTGGGCCTCGTAGCTCAGTTGGCTAGACCTTTGGCTGTACTAAAGCCTTCGCCTTGCTGGCGTGGGTTTGAATCCCACCAAGGCCACCGATTTTTTAACAAGTGGGTCAACTGAAAACCTGCTCTCCTTGCAAAATTTCCGACAATTGCGGAACCCTCACTACTCACGAAAATGTGGGTTATTGGGAGTTAGTAACAAATCGTCCCTGCTCCAGATCCAGCCTAATTGCAGAAATGAAAATTCAAAGTACCACACTTAAAGGTTGGTGTTCTGCCAAAAGCTTCGGCAATTTACTGGCATTATAAACGTGATCGCAGACTAACTTTCGACTGGAAAATGAACAAATTTGTACGTTGATATACGGCAGAACGCAGTTATGAGTGAAGTTTGGAAATTATAATGCATCGGTGCATTCTACCCCCAGAATAAATTAGAAAATATGAAAATATCGTTTGACGGTGCCTATGCTACACCCAGGTTCGCGATGAGATCTTGCTGGCAACCCTCTTCTATAAGGGCTCCGTAATATGCAAGCCGTTACCAGCGTGGCCCTTATGACCCCTTATGAGTCAGATTTAACATAAACAGCTGCTTTGATAGGCATCATTTGTCAATTGTGAGCCGGAAACTGCTCCTCTTGGCCCAACTGACGCCATGGGCCAGCGAACCAAAACCGTCGTTTCCCTCAAATTGGGGCTTTCCAGACAATAGTCGATTGAAGCGTCTTTTTGGGGAAAGGCATTCCTACAGTTCAAAGGGGTCGCTGCGTATGATGCAGTTGTCGGCTTGCTAGCAACCTCATGTCAATCAACCGCAGTCAGTAAAAACAGCCCCGGCCTTTATTCATTTTGCTATAACACGAAACGCCACTGATTACTTTCTACGCCTTAGCGTTCCCCTGTGGCGGATACAGATGTCCAACTAACCATGCATCGCTTCGCCTAGTCGACTATCACACTTCAACTGAGTCGGATGGCGAGTAAATTCCTTTTAGCCGGCGTGCAACTTTAACCGTAATTTAACCAATTCGCCCGCCCCCCTCCAACCTATGACTTGAAATAATTCCAAATAAGCTGATTTGTTAGACACACTGTAGGTAGTACTGCTTAACTGTATGCGGTTTTTTTGTTTAGAAAGCCGAACAACTTGTCTGTTTCACATCCAGATTGGTGAAGGTCATGCCAGTGAGAAGAAACCAGGCGAAATGTAAATTGAGCCGTCGTTGCAGGGAAAATGTTCAATCTTAACGCAGGAGCTTGTCTAATTGCCTTTGAGTGGATTTTGTGGTTAAATGACAAGGAGAATTAGTGTTTGGCAGATTTTTAATTGGTATGTTTCAACACCTACGCTAACAAGTATTATACCTCCGGTTTACGCCTCCTCCAATTAGCGCAGCACAAAACTGAAATGCAATAGTATGTGCGCTTCAATTGATATATTTCTTTTTAAAAGAGGCTCACGCAGCAGGAGGTATTGCTTCCCATATATTTCGCTACAGCATATAATCTAAAAACCGTCTTTACATAACACAGATAAGGAATACAAGCAGTCAGAATTTTGATTTTGCACAGAATGTCAATGCATAACAGCAAGTGTCATAATGAACTGAAAACAGTGCTCAGGTAACATATTTCTGTTTAAGATCTGTATATGGACGTAAAAATTTGGCCGTGGTAAAGGATGACGTCCATCGTGTGTCTTACGAAGTGGACGCAGGACGGTGACATACCAATGAACTAGTTTATATGCTGAGAAACTTAGGCGAAAATCTCCTGCACATTCTTCTCGCTCACTCACCGACAATTCGACCCTCGAGTTCAACAATGTCTACCGTATGCTCCACAGCAGGTTAGTGCGGAAACGGTGACTTGTGCGTGGATAAGTTTTAAGTGATAGTAGACTTGCACTGCTGCTACCTCATTTCCTCCTCCCTCACCCGTCTGTTCTCGGTGTCGAGAGAGAGAGCGCAAAAAAGGGCTAAGAAAACCGGAAGCGGGTGTCGGGCACAGGTGTCTAGCACGGCCGGGGACTCCCCTGACGGCCTGAATCAGATTCCACGGAGTGGGAGTGCCATAAATGGCAAGAGCGGCTGGTGTAGCATGAGCCTGCACCTACGCGTACAACCCACACCCCTTATTTTTAGCATTTGTTTTGCGAGCGCTACCGAGAAACGTCTGCGATGCCCTGCTCCGCCCCCGTGTTTGTCCAACGCCTCTACCACGCAACCCGATTTAGCGACACGCTCACCCACATAGCTTCCATCGAAAGACAGTGTCAAAACGGGCCAAGGAGGTGAACGACTTAACATCCTGATATAGTAGAATACGGGCAGGAGCCGTCAATGAATTTACAAACCTCGATAACCGTGGAAAATATTTGATTGGTTAAAAAATTTAGTTTGGTTGGCTGCAAAGCGAACGGGAAAAGGAACTTGCTTATTTGAGGGGGAATTGACAATGGCACTGGCGATATTCTGCTCCATGAAGAAGAGGAGGGAGAGAGGAAAGGCAAGTACTAGGGCTCCGAGGGCGGCAATCCAGTCCAACTGATGCAGCCTCACCACTTCCCATCTGAAGGGCACAGAATCTACCTCAAAGGGCTTCACTAAAAGACAGAATAAACCAGAAACTACCGTTGACCTCTGAAACACGAATTAGTAAGTTCACCCTTAAAAGTTTTTTTGAGGGTCTTGGTGGTCGGAGTATTGCTAGTAACTTTTTATTTCGAACCTTGATGCCCATTTTCAGGGAGGCATGGAGGCTGGCGGATTTATTTGAAAGATTATTTCGTTTTTTTTGCTATCTTTCCTCTTCGATTTGGATTTGGGTTGAGATTTGGGTTGAGATTCAGCTCAGGAGACTGATGCAAGGATCCACCAGTCTTTCAATGTATGAATGCGGCAAGGAATGGAAGTTATTTCTAAGCCCCAGTGTCCAACTTAAGGTCAATGTAGTCAACTTGACGCTTGGCATAGTAAGGGAAAATTGTATAAAAACTTTCTTGGTACGTAAAAAATATAAAAAAAGAAGATGAACTCTTAGCAGAAATGCCAAAATATATTTTCTACAAGGATAGATAACTAAGAAGAATCGCGATATTACTTATTCTGCTGCATAATCCCCGTCTATTTTTGTCCCCTCTGGATGCCGGCTGACTAAAAAACTACACAACATAGACAGTATGCATTTTTTCATAGTTATTTCGTATGCCCCTATAAATTGAAATATATGTGTTTTAGATAAACATGTACGAAAATATCCTTTCTGGTACTTATTTAGTAGAAAAGTATGTATTCTTTAAAGTTTATTCTTGAAGGAGGATTATCTTTCGGTCTTAAAAAAACATAAGTCAAATCCAACTAATTTTGAATCCAACCCTCTGTAACATTTGTATTAATTGTTTTCATAATACAAGCTGCATATTTTCCACTTAAACAAAATCATATATTTGTGTGATCATAAAGTTTGCAGTGGGCATCGACCATGTCACAAACTTCGCATGCAGTGTTAATAAAAGGACATTAAAATTGACCCAACCGTGAAAATTTCGCTGGGCCTTGATGAAATTCGAAACCAAGAGAGCCAGAGCAAGGTTTAAGAACAGACAACACTCTAGCCGCTTGACCAGGCTGCATGGAAATTTAAAGGCATCACAAACCACATAATTTATAAATTTTTTAAAACTGAAAACTGCCCTTTTTCGTACATTATCTATGGAGAACACATAATATGCCATCAAAAAGTTCAAGAAAAATTATATCAATGAATACGCTTAAAACGTTTATTCGTATGTTTATGGCTATTCATAATACCAATGGGAAAACCTTTGGGAAATAAAACTTTAGTGTGTAAATTTTCTATGTTATCCCTGTTCGTCTTCAGATAAATGGGAGTTGTAGAAAAAATAGTTTACCTTAAACAACTTTTTAAAAAAGATTCTACGGATGGCTAAATTTTGAGCCAATAGGTGTCCAGTGCTTTAATTTATCCGGTCGATAGTTGCCGTGTTTGCTTCCGCTTAACCTTAAGACAATTGTACTTGTCATCCAAATACATATGTCTGCAAATGCATGCCTCGTCTTAGTGAATTACCTTTAGGAATTCGTGGCCAGGGGCGCCAATGATGTAGGTATCCTCCCATGCAAATAGGTTCCCTGTGTCCAGTGTGTGCATGGGGTCTCCTCTCCACACCGCTAACTGATGTTCATGTACACGGGTGGATAGAGATTTCCCGTTTTGGCCACATTAAACTGCATCACAACGCATCTGCCAAAATTGATGTCATTTTATCTTTGTAGTTCGTCTTATTTAAAATAGCTGTGGAATGTCCATTTTGAGCAGGCAATTATAATTTTCTCATATTTCTAAAACAACCTTAATGCTTTCCTTTCGTCACAAGATAATTTTGAGGATGCTCTGTGATTCTATAAAGTTTTACTTGTATTTTTTGATTTTTGAATCTTTCATTCGCTGTCAGATTAGTTAAAGCCAAAATGGATTGGAAACTGGCCAGGAAATCAACGTAATTGCAATCAGGTGCATTGTATTTCATTCATTCACAAAATATTCATTCTTCTGTTACATTTAGAACTCTCGAAAACAGGTTTACAACCATTTATGGAAACTTAGGATTATTGCAGCTTTTATCAGAAATCTTCACCCACTTTTTGTCCAAAGTGCTCCTCATTAAGACATGCGTACTTAGCTTTCGTAAGATTTAAAAAATAGATCAAATTAAACTAAAACATAAAAACCTTACCTGCCAATTCCCAGGAATTCAATTCATCTTGGAAACAGAAGTTGATGAGCAACTCCCAATCTTAGGTGCCCTCGTACATCGGAAGACAGTAAGGACAGTACATTCCTCAGTCTATCGCTAAGATACAAACCCCAAGGTCATCTTACCTTTTGGGAGTAACCACCCCATGTCTTACAAATGCAGCTCTGTTAACAGCTTGTTAAGTCGAGCAAAAACGCACTGTTCCGATGAAGAAACATATCGAACAGAAATGAAATACCTTTTCAAACTATTTTCCAAAAATGGATATCCTCCTGACTTTGTCCATCGATGACAACAGTTAAAAGGAAAAGGTATTCCTAAAGTTACGATTTCTCAGTCGTCAAAACAAACAAACTTGTGAACCCTCCCGTATGTAAAGAATGTATCTAAGCTCGTCGAAAGACAGCTCAAGAAACACCATATACAAATAGGGTACAAACCTACAACAACTCTGCGCACCTAGCTTGTACACTCTATTGACAGGATTGGCTACTTCAACAGAAAATAAATCGTCGTAAAAATACCATGTACCAGCTGTGACGCAGTCTATTGTAGCCAAACCGGGAAATCTCTTTCCACCCGTTTATATGAATATCAGTTATCGATTAGCCCTGCACACACTGGACACAGGGCAACGGATAGCTATTTGCATGGGGGTATACCCACATCGTTGGCATCCCCGCCCACCCAGGAAGGGGCGCGAAATCAGGAAGGTCATGCACTCAGACGAGACATGTAGTAACAGACATATTGGTTTGGATGACAAGTACACATTTCTCAAGGTCATGTGGAAGCGAACACGGCTAAAATCGACCGAATAAAGTAAAGCGCTGGACACCTACTTGCTCAAACTTTAGCCAACCGTAAAATCTCGTTTTATACGTTGTTTAAGGTAAACTGTTTTTTTGTTGAACTCCAATTTGTCTGAAGATGAAATGGGATACATACAGAGAAAATGAACAATCTAAAGTTATTTTTTTCCATAGAACTTCTAATTTATTTAATCTATTGGGATGCCAATATATATATATATATATATATATATATATATATATATATATAATACAGCAGTACTAAGGACATCGTTTCTGCTAGGTTTTAAACATAGATACCTTCTAATTCAAGCATTTTAGCTTATTCAAAAATACGAGTGAATAAGGTGCTACCCTTTCAGTGATATTTTGTTGCCAATGGTTTTTTTTAATAATGAGTAACTTTGTTTCTGGATAAACAACCAGATTTTCAGGCAGGCATCTGCAGGCTCAGTTTTAACGTAAATCAGGAAAATGATTTTCGGTGCAGGCTGTTTTTTGACCAAGTGGAATAGAGGTGAACTTTGCAATAACGTCAACTTATAAAATTATCTCGTTATTTATATCCGATATATTTTTTGTTATTTCAAACAACTGCTTTGCGTATTGAATGAAGTTTATAAGAACCAGTTTTTAAAGTCCCCCACAATGGATGTTATTTCATTTTTAAGAGGCAGAACAACCTGTCTGAAGCCACAAATGAAATTAAGGAGAAAACGTGCATTATCGGTTTGTGCTCACAGTGGGCAAGCCGAGAACGTCCGGAAACCACACGCTCCAATAATTTATGCATTAATTGGCTAAATAAATTAGACGTCGAATTCCCAAATTTCAAAAAAAATGACAAATTCGACATCTCATCAGTGGACAGCAAGGTCTCTTTAGCAGGGATGATGAAATAGTATCTAATTCTTGAGCATTTTTGAGTTTTCACTCTTTTGCACGTCTATGGTAGGTTTTTGGAACCTGCTTTGGCAATTTAAAAATTTTCGTATCTACAGAAATGCTTCAAATGGCATGAAGATAATCATTGGAACTTGGTGGGGTAGACAAATTACCCGATAAATATTACGTACTGTACCCTCAAAAATAAACTTTTCCTATTATTTTAAAAATTTACGGTGCAAAGTATTTTTTTTAAAACCTGAAATTAGCCCTTTTAAAAAGTGCAAACAATTACTTTACAACATACTTCCTAGGAAGTCGTTTTCAAGTATAAATGAGAAAAAATAAACGTCTTTACCTAACTGAGTCGTATATAGGTAACTAGAAATATGCTTGTCTGCAAGCGGGAGACCTTCCGTGCATGGAAAGACTTCTAAATGTCCTTTTTTCTAAATAGTATTACAAATGGATTTAAGTAAATAATTCCATTTTGTGGATTGACAAACAGATTACAGATGATATTTCTCGCGTTTCAATATCTACCTTGTCCTGTTTCTGCATTTGGCATTAACGGAGGCAACAACGTAGCCCAATGTTGAGCTCCAGGGCACAACGGAACATACATGTTCCTTAAGCAGATCGGTGAGCCCCACACTAGTACACTAGTAATTTACATGCCCCTCGGTTGTTCAACCCTAGCCCAGCTTTACTTAGCTTTATATAATATATTTTGTTTGGAAAAATTATTTTTTTATTTTTCCGTCGCTCAGTGTATGATGCAATTTCTGTAATCGGAACCTAGATACCGATTAATAAGCTGTCATGTAGAAACATCCTGAAGGTGTAGGCTGTTAGGAGTGTACTCGAACATAGCAAGAAATATAATCTGTCTGAATGTAGGTTTGAATTCGGTTTAGTGGTTACCGAAAATCGATACTCAATTGTCCCAGGATGACAACCTTTCAGCCAATTCTACCCCAAAGATTCATATTTAGGCAAATATTGTGTAATATGCACCTGCATGTTCGTTGATCGATATCAGGTAAAGACGTGAACTCATGCCTCGTGATCTGATCAGTAAAACGGGCCAGTCGTGACCAGTAGGTATAACACAAAGATGCAAACAAGGCTACTTCAAATTTATGAGAACGCTAAAGTCACAACGCAAGCCAACTTTAAGCAAAGCGCGACGTGGAACATGAAATGTGGGAACCTGAAAGTAAAAATTGGCTCTACTGTTTAAACGTACAGTCAATGTGCCTGAACACATAGGAGCCGATGAATGACATCACAAGTACGGTCGATGGTAGGGCAACATCCCGAATGAGTTCTCGTTTTCTCGCAGTGAGGAAAGGGCTGTCAGAGGGGAAAAACCATAATCATATATACATTGAAATACAGGCATCCGAAGAAATTTGATTAAAAAGATGAGATTCTTTGGGAAAATACAAAGTTTAATGCGTAAAGTTTTGAACTTATGGTGCCCCAGCTCGTCGTCAGACTTTGTGATTTCGTACAAGAAAAATTAACTAATTAACCGTGTCGAGCAGAATATTATACGGTTGGGCAACGTTTGTGCCAATACGCGTGAAGTGCAGTTTGTCATCCCGTCATGATTGATAGTGCGCATTTGAATTTGCCCTTAAGGATTTTGTATGTGGCCTCCAAATTGATGTGCCGATTGATGCATGCCTCATCTGAGGGCATTTCTTCCAGGAATTCGTGGCATTTTCTTATTGGGCAGGTGCCCATGATCCAAATGCTCTCCCATGCGAATTTATGCCCAGTATCTAGTGTGGACCTGGCAACCAGGGATGGGTGGTCTCGTCTTCTGTCCGCTAACTGACGTTCGTGTATGCAAGCAGTGACGGATTTCCCAGTTTGCCCACAATGAACGGCATCACAAACTGGAACGTGGGCTTTTGTATCAAGGTAGCCAACTCTGTCCTTAGGGTTTGCAATCTGTGAGCGTAAAGTAGACGCAAGATGGTATGCTAATTTTATCTGTTGTTTTCTCAGCTGTCTTTCGACGAGTTTGGATACATTTTCACGTATGGTGAACTCTCCTATACGTGAAAAATGTATAAGAGCTAGTACATTCTCGCAATACCATGATGATCAGCTCAGGGCCAGATAATGCTGGAGATATGTCTTAACTTACAGCATGGACACCATCGATGTGGGTTGCCAGATGCATCAATCGACACCACCAAATCTGCGCCTACTTCCAGACGCAGCAATGGTTAAAATTCTACTAGCAATTTTTGGATATGCACACAAAGGATGTGCAAACCTAATGCACCTTAGATTACCTCACTTGGGTTTTCATCTCACAGGGCAGGCTGGTGAAACACCTAGTGAAACCATTTGGAGTGAGCCATTTTTTGAAAGGTTCTGGCTCAACCAATACTGGCAAATAATGAGCCTCCAAAAAACAAAATTTGAAGTTCGGAGCAGCGTAGAGTGATAACCAAACGACTCATTATTTTGCAACCTGCTAACAGAGATGGCTCTGATATAAAGGTCTTTGGCTTAATGTCCTGGTGGTTTTCTAACAGTTGTTGCTCATTTTAATCTTCTGTAGATTTAATGATGGTAACTGAATTCAACCACAATTATAAACGTGTTTCGAGTGATTCAACTATTATCGGCTTTTTCACGATCATCAATATTCTGCTTTTTCGCTTTACTTGAGTGGCATAATATTCTATCTCAAAGAGGCAATCCTGTATTATAAGTCGGCATGTGAAGGTTGGACGGATGGTATTAGACCACTAAGTCGTACTCAGATGGTCATAGGTTAACGAAGAGACATAAATAATCGAAAGTTTCAAACCTAGTGCAGTTGATCATTGGGGTGAACGCATACCGTTTGCAATGACTTTGCACACCAAACTCGAGTCCTCAACTATTAAGTCCATGAGCTTGAATCTTCTTTAAGACTGTCTGAAAAACGAAAGCCCAAAATTGCATTTGGACCATGTAATAGTGGACGTATACTGATTTTTATCAAATGAAATATCAACCAAAATTATATAATTCGTTTTCGATTCGCAAAAGTTACCTAAGTAGGCTTGTGATAATAATAATTGTGCAGTATAATGATAAGATACTTCAGTCACAAATGGCCTTTGAACGAGCTTCTTCCCAGCCATTCGAAAAAAGTGATTTCTGTAAAAACGACCCACTTAAGTACTATGCATTTTATCAGTGATTTTCTCTGCCCTATTACATTCGGTATAATTTATATAAATGCTTGGAAATCTTCTTCTGGTACACAATTTATAGCCAGTTGCGTCTCCGAACATTTTTTTCCTTGAAAGAGATTAGCATGTGGTTTTTTAAAAACGTTTCTGATTTTGGAATTTTTGAACAGTTTGAATTGTTTATTCATAAAGCAAACTTGTATATTTATGAATCTTACGCATAAAGTATACAACTTGGTCTACGTCCAAGGTAGCATTGGTTGGGCCCTATGTGATCTCTTCATATTGCCATAAAAAATGCATGATTTTGCTTTGATGAACCGCCTACAGCATGCAATATTTAAAACTTTTAATTTAAGTGTGGTAGCAGATCTGGTTAAATATTATTCAGCAATTGTAACACCTTGTTTATTTAAAAGCTAACCTTTCTTCACGTATAAATCTGAAGAAGACGTAATTTGCTACCAACTGAGTACTAACAGAATAATTTTCTGTATGTTTCATGCAAAATCGAAAAGCAATGATAAAAATGCGAACTACTTACGTAGGCATTTTACAGTACGTACTTGCTGCAGATGGACCTGGCTGGAATACCCGAGGAGTATGCTGCACCATACATAATCCTCAAACCTTACTAAGACAATCTTTTCAAAGCGAAAACCTATTTCAGACCTTTGTTAAACTTTAAAGATCGCTGCAGCCCCTTTTTGGTTTCTGACTGGTGGAAAAATAAAAAAATGTCAGACATTTTCATTAGTGTTTGACGCATGTGTCATGTCTTCATTATTTCCTGCTTCTTGCTCTAAAGGTGAAGGTGAAAAATAACGGTCAGACGGGAGCACTTTTTCCCATCCAGCGCTCAGGTTGGCCGAACCCCCACTGATTCGATTGCTGCCGGTATGTAACCTGAATCTTTGTTTCCCAAAATCACCGAGTAAGCAACTGCTGGGTTATTTGGCTGGCCGAAAATTTCTCACAAGTTATCTGCGATAATAAGCCGATATCTGTAAAAAAGTAAAACTCTCTTTGTCAAAGCACTTCAAAATGATCCCCACAAAGTATATTGATTATATAATTTATTCGAACCTTGATTTTCCTGGGAGGAAAGTGCTCATTTCGAACTGTCTGCTTTGAATCAATAAAGTCGGATTATGCAACTGTCTGAATACATGGCCTTGTCAACGGCGCAGCATCTATGGTCGACCAACCAACCAATGTGGCTCACCAGCAAATTCCCTAATATAGCCATTTTGTCTGAAAAATTGATATTATTAACGTGACGCCCTTTTTTTCTAACAGAAAATAGACAGGCTGATAGTTAAGGCTCTTTTAATATCCAAACTGTCGCTCATGCTACTGGCTAATACCCAATCAAAATAAGGCCCTACCGGTTAATACGGTGGTCCACCTCACCCAATAAATTGTTTGCCAACTGTTGTAGATTAAAATAAAAACAAAAGGGTCCAAATAGTCAAAAAAGCAGGGAAAAAGAGTTTTCGATTGCCGGGGCAATTCGTTCATGCATCTGAATTCCAAACTATCCAGGAGTTAATAATCAGACGTAAAAGCAGCAGTGGAGCCCAAAACAGTTAAAGGGGGCTAGGAGCCAAACAAACATCAGTAACACCAGACCGGGTGGTGACTGCGCATGTCTCTGTATGTCGCTAACAGATCTAAATATTGATCATGAGTTTTTTAATTTTGCAACCCCGAGGAAAACCCGTTGATGAAGGCTCACTGATCGCTAATTGAACATGGTCATCCCCTTCTACCTGTCAGCTAACTTTCAAAGCTCCCACTAGCATCCTCACAGTGCCTAGTAGTACTATGAGTAGATAAAAAAGCCGGCAAAGACAAGGAGGACTAAAATTATCCTTTCAGGCTCGTTAGCCATAAGCAATTAGTCATACCAAACTCCGGGTAGGGCCCCGCGCAAGGTTCGAACACGCAACCTGTTGATTAAAATATCAATGCTTTAATATTTAATCAACGGACTCATTGTCTCGACAGTTAAGTTCGGGAATATTGACATGGGTTAATGAACGCTCCCCGATCGCTAGCGGAACTCAATTGTCCCTTTCTGCCTTGTGGTTCAATCTAGGGACGTGCTGTCTGGGCTCGAGAGTGCGACCTAAGCATAACGGGACGCTTGAGTTCTGGTAGCGAGCTATGAGCATGTATCAACAAATGCACTGAATATTCCCGATATAAACCGGCAAGAACCCGAAACTGTGGCTCAATGGTTATAGCGTTGGCCTTCTGATCACCAGGTTACATGTTCGAGCCTCCAGTTGGACATTACCTGGGGTTGGATATGGCTGGTTGATGATAGCTAATGAGGTAAAAATGGTCATTCGAGTCTCCCTTGTTTTTATTAGCATGATTCATCTACGAAGGTACTCACCCACGCTATGAGCACATCTGGCCACGGGTCGACTGAGATCTGGGCCTAAGATGGAAACTTACTCCATCGATATATTGACCTACGGCCGTCACCATGAGACTTTCGCAGTCACCTCTACATTAACGTTGAAGATGCTTGATAGGCCCCGAGCCCTATAATGTTTTCTTATTCTATTGCCACTTTTGAATTATGAGGATGGGCTCCTGCATGAGTAAGAAATCTCAGATGAATCAGAAAATGATTCCGGCGATCGAAGAGTTTTCTTCATCCATACTGATATGCACACCAGTAATGCAAACGTTAGCTTCAATCAAAAAACCTTACTGCGGCCGTTTAAAACTTACGTTTTTGTGAAATTCAGCATGGAGATGAACATCCAGAGCGTGCAAAACATGAGCAAAAGATAGAGTAGAGAGACCTCCGGTTTGCAGTCGTTGTTGCTGCCGGTAGTCATGTTTTCTAGACTAATATTGAGCGGGTTTCCATCCCTTAGGGACAAATGGAGGACGCGGGACAGGGTGGGTCTGAATTGTCTTGCCGACGTACTCCCATCGGCCTCATCGGCCAGGCTGCTGTTTGCCAGGTGGAAGGTGGTGTTCAGCATGGCCTGTTCTGAACGCGGTTGGTCGCTACTATTCCCCATTGTCGACTGACAGGAGTAGTAACTTTCAAATTCTGTTGGAAGAGCAGCACATGGGGACGTAGAATATTGCAATAAAATACGAAAAAACTATTGACGTGCAATTGGTGCCTAACTTTAGAATGTAAGTTACAGAGGTGACCCCCAAACAATAAGTAGAAGAAAGAATGGTCTACCTTTTATGAGGTCTCGGTAGGCTTCAACGAGGAAAGCAATCGACACAAAAAATGCGAAGATTTCTTCAGTTGATCTGCAATAGAATAAGGGCGAAAATTAGAAAATGAGCTTAACCTTGGTTAGGCTGTATTTAAATCAATCGAAATAATAAATATTTTCGTCGGTGAGCTGAGATGGAGTTGTTGTCTTAAAGCAGTCACGCATTTCGAATAATTGAAAGCATAGATGGATTAGGGTGCGATTGAGTTATAAGTTCCTTGCGGTCTCTGAATGGGATACGACAGGTCGACGGCAGAAAATACGCTACATACTGCCATTCCTGTCTGCCTGTTCTCGTCGCAATGTCAAGTATCTGTACCGACAGAGAAGGTTTTTCGTTGACGTGCTTAAAATGCCTTCTTAAAAGGACACATCTTCTAGCACAACCGCAGCATAGTGTATCACACTTTTATGTCCAAATTAAATGGCTCTTTGATATGCAGTATCTTCACTGGAATATAACCACGCGGGTTAACAATAAGAAAAATTTATAATCATAAAGGAAGGCGTGGATAATGGAGAGAATTAGGTAACCAAGTCTATTTTTTCAGCCGCAAGTAATCTGCAAAACGCGAAAATAACGTTGGGGAAGATGATATCTAATTTTAATTTAAAAAGAGACACAGTAATGGTCAGTTTTGGAAACATAACTGCCAGAAGTCAGCCGGAAACACGCAACCCTCTTTTACGGCATTCCGGTAAAATCTGTACATGAGGGAAGATGGACGAGAAAAGCCAATCGGTTAATTGATAATCAAGATGAAGGACAACAATCACCCTGCGTTTCTCCACTATTAGCCCTAGACCAAAGGTATTAATGCAAAAAATATAGTTGTCGAGACAGACCTAAGCTATGGTTTTGGGGGTTAAGGGCTGCTAATGAAAGTATTCAAAGGAAATTAAAGGTTCTGTATGAGATTTGAAAAAGGATACCAAACCGAAATGGAAGTTATGCATGACCCTGTACCACATTAACTTTCCGCAGTCTGGATCTAGATGTTACTGATCAAAGTGGCAGGGTGAGAAATGTACGAGAAGGTGGTTATTGGACAAAAGTTAAGCAGATTAAGTTCGCTCGAGTATCAATCCACACCTGGGTTCACTTCTTGTGTACTTACTATGTCCCCCACAGCCAAGGTAATCGAATTATCGTAACTTAATAGGGAATCACACCTACAATGGTCAACGCAGACATTAGCAATGCCTCCAAAAGACGTAACCTGGTCACTTCAGTTTTAGCCTGTATTGATACCTTCATCATATTCCTGATCGAAGATTTTTATAGGTGTACAAAAGTGCAGACCACCAAATTCATTTTGCTGGCATTAAATTCCCAATGCATGGACTAGTAGGTCTCCCAGGAAGTACTCATACTGTTCGGGTCATGAAGCATTGCTTACTGAACGGAATCAAATAATACCGATTTCATACACTTGCCCAAACGAGAAGCAATATGTGTCAGCACATGACGCTTATTCCGCTGGTTCTCTTCATCAGCCGACAAATTAAGAATGCTGATTTATTTGTTTACTTCATTGGTGCGGTTGAGAAACGTTTGCATATATTGCTATATCCCGCTTCAGCATCCCTAAAAGTGTGTGAAGTGACTGCACCAATGACCCCATAGATGATAGCCTTCTCATCCCCCTACCATGCACCATTGGTCAGACAATCAACGTCAACCTCAGCCACCTACCACAGTCAAACTGACCCGCGACGCCGATCGTAGGGCTGCCCTTCTCACTTCTGGTGTGATTATTTGGTTCCTGGAGGTTTGCAGGCCTACAGTTCTGAGCATTAGATCATCTGTTTTTTTCGTCCGGCATGCGGGCAATCCTTTTGGACTTCTCTCCTCGACTCAAAAAGGAACTTAACCGTAACATCTACGTCCCAGATCTTTTACGTTGGGCACGGGAACAGGTGACTTTGCTCTGCAGATTCTCCTTTCTAACGTAAACCTTTCACACAGCCCCTCCTGGAATGTGTTGCAAGTGGAATAGTTATTCCCGTGTACTACAATCTTTACTTCATCGGGCTATCTCCATCCCAATGTGGTTAATTCGTGCAATTACCAGCACTTGCACACGTCGCTAGCGTTTTGGTGCAGAGTTGGTTGTGCCGTGTAACGTCTTTTTTAATATAACCGTAAAATAAAGAGGCATTAGAATGGTCAGGTCTGGCTTATTACTCATTTCTAGTCAGCGGTTCACCATCTCAGGCATTCCTTCCCTGGGGCTCGAACCTATGGACTAGAAGTCCAACGCCTACCCATTGAACCACAGACTCATTGTCTTGTCAGTTTCAATCAGGTATCTTAACAATAGTCATGGGGCGTTTACCAACCGCTTTCCAGAACATACTGACTCCCAAGCCCTGTCAGCAGCCACTAAGTGGTCAGTACGAAATTACCGAAAAAGTAGCAGAGACTGGAAAATGGTCACTTCTGGCTTGTTAGCAGTCACCTGCCAACCATACCCAACGGCCGCAACCGGTGACGTCCTTTTGGAATATGGATTTATCCCACTTCCACAGATTCTGTTAACTTTATTGACATACTTGAAACAGATGAAATCATCGAAATATGAAGAGGAGATTAAAAATTGTAGCGGTGCAGTTAGCACATGCCAGTTTCTGAAACACAGTTGGGGCACGAAAACTGCCTGAACTCTACACGCGCTACAACATTTTCCTCCTCACTTGACAAGTTACGGGCACGCCTTCTTGCGCATGAGGCTGACCAATCCGGACCATATAGTCTGAAGTACGTCTGTGACTACACACAAGGCCAACGTAAATGGACGGTAGGTGAAACTACGAAACTCAAAGCCCCTTGCGAAGTAAATTAACTTCAAAAATCGTTCAAATTCAGGATGAATAGCAAAACTCGGACTGTGAGAGAGGTGAAGGACAGGCTTTTTGCTTCATAAAGACCTCAGTGCAAATAAGGCAGATGAAGTTACGTGAAATCCTTATAAGTTTTTCATAGGGCAATCAGGCATAACCACTGTCGAACGACTGCAAATGAGGCAGGGCTAGCCCCACAGAGCGCATAGCTGCTGCTTAGTTATGAGCGAATGAAAAAACATCCCGATTGAATTCCACCCTACGTTTGCTTTTGTCGAAAAGGTCTCCTTCGGTGCTTCGAACGTTTGTCGAACGTCAAAGTCTTGCCCAGTGAATGTCAGATTAGGCGACAGGGGGAAAGCGCTCACTCTTCGGCATCTGCACCTTTCCGAAGTAAAGTGTAACCCTCAAAACTGGTGGTGACACTGGTCCCTGATATCGTATCCACCTTCTCCACGGTCAATGACGATGCTCCCCAGTGGAATGGCGTTACCAGGACAAAATAATTTCCATATAGAAGAGCGAATCAGGCTGACCGTATAAGTATGCGAAGGGACAACGTTCGTCGCATTTAGGTGACAAATAGGAATTTCCTGCGGTTAACTGTGCAACCGAACCCGCTCGTATATGCAGAAAGATGTAGTCGAATAAGAAAGGTTTTCCAGTCGTCCTGCGTAGCAATATTGACCTAAATCAGTACAAAAGCGATTAAGTCACTGATCGAAGAAACAACTATGCCTTTGCTTCAGGCTTATTGTATGCCAATATATACGACGCCAGCTTTGTTTAAAATTCCCCGCGGAGCTGGTATTCACTTGTTTCCTTGCTCCACCCGATACCGGCTTTCAGTTCTGCCAAATATGCCTCAAGTTCACTAGATAGTTTTGACAAGTAAGGTGCTAGGAAACATCCGTGCAAACCAGTAAAGTCTCTTATCCAGTGGGAGATCTACTGTCCTTACCAGCAATTGGCAAGGTTAAGTAAACCTACTGCGAAGACATTGTGCAAGTTGCTATTGAATGAATAAAGAAACTATATTATAGGGGACAATCTGCCTTTTTTAACTTTCGAGGAAATTAATTCTACGAGTTTGGAGTAACTCCGTCGGCAAAAAATTTTGCAGAGTCAGTTTACGATGCACCATAACTATTTCAGCCGAAATCTATCAGCCTCTGCGAAATAACCACGTAATGTTCATATTCAGGCATTCAGTAGTACATAAGTAGTAGCTTACCTACTCCACAGTATAATTAGAAGCTAAAAGCATTCAAATAGTAGCTTGCTGTAAAGTACGATGAATAATTATGGAAAAACTAGCTCCGGTTGCGTGTAAGACAGTTCACAGGAAGGAAGTCTGCCACCGACGCGATACATACGTGTGGAATGATGTACATTCCAACTGAAATGCATTTGAGGCCAACCTATCAATTTATAGGCAGTACTGAACACAACCGAGCACTTTCTAATCGTGATTTTGCCGATGGTACAACGCATCGTAGGTCAGAATTCAAACAGATGGGCTATGAGGCGACGGTGGCGGAACGTGGCTGTTAGACGGTTTTGCTTGCAAAATTTCTATAAATTACCATAAAAATATTTGAAGTTTAAAAGGATACATGGTCAGAAACACTAATAGAAACTCCCCCAAATCTATCCCTTATTTAAAACTGTCCTGTTTACGTCAATCACCCAGATTAGCGATGCCGAGAAAGACGGGGCGGACTAGGAGATGTCATTTCTGGCTCATTATCCGTCATCAGTCAGGCATAAGCCATCCCAGGTAGATCAAATATGACTGTTATGCACCCCTTGAATCGTCAAAGTGTGTATATGAAACAACCTATGGACGAGACGAGACACAAAAGAGGAGATTAGCAATATGCCCCCAGTTCGTATGGGATATTTAAGTCGTGAAAACAAAGGAAGCAAGGGAAAAAGAGAGCGATTTTATCTACGAGCATGTAACAGTACACGCCATGGCTCAAGCCCTATACGTAGACATACCCAGCAGGATGCCTGTGCCAAAGCAAAACCACTGCACGGCACGATTCAAAGCGAAAAAAACTACACATCGTTCCATCCCACACGCAAGCAACCAACAGTTCGGCGAAATCTCCACAACGTACATGTGTCTGAATTTACTGAACGGCAGATTTGAAATCATCAATTGTTGCTAGCGCAGCAGTCCCCGAGTGTTCCATGCAACACACTCCTAGACACTTTAAAGTCGACTTGCCATTTACGTATTAAAGGTTATTTTGCCGAATACCCTGCAGTTATGGGCGCACAGTCAGTCACGATCCCAAACCCGGCAATCCGTCTTCACAACCTGCACGCAAATAATCTATGGATAAGGATGCAAGGTTTTTTCGGACGCAAAATAAGAGCGTTGATGTATGGTCATCACATAAAGGCCACCGATTCCTCGAGACAGTGCCTACGCAGGAAGTATGCATCAGTAGCTGGTGCAGACAAAACTTTAAAGACACGAGTGCGTCCACTTCCATCCGGACGCTGTGACGTGCTGTACGAGTGCCTATTTATCGCGCGCTTGTTTGTTGACGTACCGCATCGGTGGAATTTAAGATTAATTAACCAGTACTCTTCACGAGGTACCAGTTCTGTCTGAATTTGAAATCTTTGTGTTGTCTGTTTTTAAATATCGTTACAGTGTGTGACCTAGCTAATTTAACGTGATGACCACAATTGAGGCGATCCACTTTTAGCTACCTACATGCTGCACAGGCTAGTTGTTCAAGTAGTAGATTCCGACATATGTTTTTGGAATGCATAATAAGTTAATAAATCATTGTATCAGTAAAATGTCTAACAGTTTGAGCGTAAATGTGAGAAATGAGTAATATCTTCACAAAAGTTTTGCTTGGTTTCGAAGCTTTTGGTTCCAGTTGAAAGTGTAGGATTTGAATCGTTTTATTTTAGATTTTATCGTAAACAAATGTGCGCCAATTGCATTATTTCTTTGGATGTCATGAGTATAAAACCGTCATGATAGACAATCCACATCCATATTTTCATAACCATTAAAAAGGCAGATTGCAGGTTTCAGCTCATAACGAAATCTGGTGAGCAGCTCAGTTAATGGAAAAGCGATTGCTCTTTCAAGCTTTAACCTGAAGTAAAAGGTTGAACTTGCCTGTATTACATGCACTTATAAAGATCATATATCGCGCTCGATAAAATTTATTGGTCAAGGTTTCCTATACAGTATGGCGCTGAAGATGTTTTCATTGTCACTCGGGGCAGGGCTGTGCAAGTCGCGCCATATCTGAACTCGATCGATCCAGACGTCATGTTTCCAGGAAGGAAAAAAACATGCAAATTTGTCGGTTCTTAATATGCAGCTCTGAAGACACGGACAGGCGGAACTCAAAAGAATGGTAAGCACGAACGAAACAGTGCCCCTCCTTTTCTGACCTTCCATGACAATTACCCCACCTTACCAATAAATGAAAACAACATATCAGGCTTTCCACGCGAACGCGCAACCATTACCAAAGGTGTAGGAGCACGGTATCTTAAATTGAAATTATTATCGAAGAATTAGCTAGATTCATAAAGCGAACTTGAATTTGAAAATCAATCGCGGGTTGAAAGCGAAAATGCACCAGCAGTTAACTCATTAAAGGAAGCAATATTAATAAATCAAAATTCGGTAACATTTACCAAGTAGAACGTAAGTGTGTCCACTCCCATTAAGTTGGCAAATTCAGTAAGCTGGTCGGCATGAAACTGAACGAAAAAGAGTTGAATATGCGAAGGGAAGATAAACTATCCCACACATCCTCACTAGGGCACAACTTCGCCTTCGATAACGGGAGAATATGGAACCAGTTAGGTGAACGGATATCCTACATGCTTTAGGCGTCTTGTTACTGAAATTTAGACTGAAACCTTACGAATATCGATCTGTTAGTAGTAAATCAGGCGCCGCGAGAGCATATCAAAGGCTTTTTTGAAGGTCATTTTTGGAGGCAGTAAGGTAACGTGCAAGTGAGCTGTATCTCTTCTAGCATAATTGACGATAGACTGTTCTGTCAGTACAAAACATCGATTAGGAACGAACTACCTGCAGGCCTTCTATCACGTATGCGCCTTCTGTTTCGTCAATTATTCTACCCTCGGTTCTGATGAATGTTTGTCATGTGCCTCACAGCATGATGTGCGCAGGGACGGCGACTTACAGTTGAATTATTTAGCAAGGATCGTAGACCTATGCAGCATCTGCCAAAAACAACCCGTTTGAAATATCAGCATCCTGACATAACTGAAATATTGATGGATTATGCCATCAAGTAGTCTGTTCAAATAAAAAAGAAATTTAAGCATTTTGTGAAAACTTTATGAGACTGTACCCATACTGGTAGGGCTCACTTTTAGGGTTCCACAACAAGGAAACAAATTGACTGAGCAGTCCAATTCCCCTGTCCTGTTTTGGAGACATGCATTCAGCGACTGATCTTATGAAGGTTTAACGGAATTCTAAAGTGAGTTTTTGATTAGGGTTAATTACCACAATTTGAGAGGTGCTCATAAGTCGGTTGCCAGACTCACTAGTCCCGTTCTGCCTTGCGTTTCTCACTCTTACTCTCTCGTTTCACGCCAGCAACCACTGAGAGGCTAGTAGTATCAACAGAAGAAAGTTATCGACAAAGAAATGAGAGGCTGGAATGGCCATTTTTGGTCTATTACTCGTCGTAAGCCAGACATAGCAAACACCGGGTGAACGCCTCAGCAGGCCTCTGCCTTCTACCATTTCTTTCCCCGTTGGGCAGCTAGGTGCCCCATAAAGCATAAGCTGAGGTTAATTTTATCATTTGAGAGAGATAATACACTCATATTGCATACATTTTTGGGCGATAGTTCTGAGTAGACTATTAAAGGTGTTGCTGTCTTGTTCGACGGGTCATAGGCACTCTGACTGCTGTTTTCGCTTTTGGTCTAATGCAAGATCCTAATTTACCTAGCAGCCAATTAAAGAGAACGGAATTATGGTTTTTTTTATTTTACTTAAAATCGTCAGTTGGCTGTATAGTAGCTCGAAGTCCAGTATTCAGAGGTCGTGTTGAGATATTTTATGTTCAGCAGATGAATATTACCGGCAAAAATATAAGAGACTGGAATGGCCTTTTCTGGCTTTATTAGCCGTCATCAGCCAGTCATACCCAACAACAGATGGTGCACCATCCAAGACTCGAAACCGTAACCTGTTTGTCCACAGTCCAACGCTCTAATCCTTGAGTCAAAGGCTCATTGTCTTGCCGGTTCCAATCGAGAATGTTGACATAGATTAAAACGTATTTACCGATCTGTTATGGGTTCGAGCCTCGAGTGTTGCATCACCTGGGATTGGTTATGGCTAGCTCATGACGGTTTTTAAGACAAAAGTAGCCGTTCCAGTCTCCCTTGTATTCGTTGCTCATGCAATTATGCCTAGAAAAAATTACTGAGTTGGGGTGTAACATCGATCACAATCCTACATAATCCCATGGTATGGTCGACATGTCAGAATGGCAGTCCTTGCGTACACTTTTATTCAGTCGTTTGTTATCACCGAAACCGGTAAAAACGTACTACTTAAGTAGCATGCATTTATTCTATTGATGTTCAAGGCCTTTACAAATTCAAATATATTTTCTAGAAATGCTAATTGAAAATAGTATTTTTTGTTTTCCTTTGATAGAAAATCGCGTCTTGTTCAACATTTTATGAAAAAAAGTGCATGTTCAGGTTTCAAGATGTTTCTCATTTTAATTACTTAAGACCATACAATGTTCCTTCAATTAGTATCGTAGCCGCCAGTTTATTTATGCATCTGAGGAAGTATACCGCATAGTAGACGTCAATTGCAAAACTTTATAAGCGGTAAATCGTATCTTCTTACAGACGCAGAGGAAATTATGCTTTTTCCTACATGGAAAGCACACAATCCGTAGACCGAAACTCCGAAATGCGAAATCAACGAAAAATCAGTCTTCAACGGGCAAAAGGGCATCATCAACCAATTAAATATCTGCATACTATAGGGTTTTTTGGCAGGGCGCATAAAGAAGTAGGCTGGTGCTTCTGAAATATCGTTGAATTACCCGCATGACGATCAATGACATACGCGTAAACCTACTTACCATCTGCTGTATATAGGCAGAAAATGTAGTGGCTGAAAAGATTATTTCAGACTTATAGCTTGTCGTCAGTCTGCCATATTTAACCTCCGATTTAAATAACATGTGATACGGCATCGTATTATTTGATAATCGAATGATATGTCCAAAGCTCTACTGTAAAGGCACAGGTCCGTTGTCCTCTCGGTGGTCAGGTTGATCATTTTGCATGTTGCAACCTAAATAATTTTGATGCAATTTATGAGCCAGTGGTGACCTTACCGAAGAAACTCAAAAAGTTTATAGAATATTTTAGAAGAAATGTCTTAGAGCAAACATCCAAGCTCCAGGTTAAAACCCATAAGAACAAGTATGAACTACACACTTTTAATGTATGCATATGTATGTATGATGTCTTCAACCTCGTAAAACGATCGTCGTAGCACAAACATTTTAGGAAGCCTCAAACCAGATGCATGCTGCGTGTCTATTCACTTTTGACTACCGGGCTTAACTGCTGACGTTGGAAGTTTTACAATGTGCATGGCGTTTCCCAGAACAGTGCACGAAATCGGCATTGTCAATAAGTCTGTACAGTCCCATCTTCATTTGCGTGAAACCTGTCTACCCACCAGAAATAAAAAGGACGGGAATAGGGAAGAATTAGACCGTGGCTTCGCAGCTTTTGTTGACAGAAAAGTGTCCAATGTGGTTTCACTACCAATGCCTTTTAGATCGCTTTCATTAGAAGAGCCGACTACAGCACTTGGATTTACGAGGAGGAGTCGGCTTATGACGGCATTGAAAGCACTCAATTTGCTAAGGATGACTAATCCATGCTGTGAAACATATGACATGGAACAGAACTAGTCAGAAACATTTTTACCAGAAACATATCCATTTGATAGCTGAAGCTAGTGTAGAGCACCACAATTCTGGTTTGGTCTCCCACCGTCTGTCATGCTGCTAGAATAGAAGTGGTACCGAAGTACACATTTTGTCCCTTTCTGCTGTTAACAGATGACATTCTTCGGGAGGCCATTCACATCTGGGCATAGGTATTGCAGAAATCGCCTTCCTGGATTACAAGGAAACCGACTAATTATAAGGGTGTTCACGACCAAGTAACCGCTAACGCTAACGATACTCCGAAGAATTCACGCAAATCAGTCACGATGCACGATAAGGTTTGAGTTAGGATCTTTTTCGGAACATCTACTTTGTCAAAGTATCAGCCCTTCAGTTCTGAGCGAATACACTAAACCAGAATTTTCCAAAAAATCAGTTTGAACCGAATTTACTCCATAAAAGGGTCCTTGCTTTTCCTTTGTCACCTTTGTTAGATTACGGAGGCGATTAGATATCCGCACTTCTAATCGTATTGATGCATCACAATATAGTGTCAAAACATCGTAGGCATTCTTGCAGAGGCTTTAAGACATCAAAGTCGGTTCTGATGAATACATGCTATCATTTGATGCAACTTTCCTTTCTGCCACACGACGGCATGACTGGTGATTGCGCAATCACAGGCCAAACTATGCGTCCAATGAGCACACATTTTTATAATGAAAACCTGTGAGGTTGAGCAGCTGCAGCAAGGTCTAAGTAGTATTGTCCTAGCTTCCCAATTTAACTACGAAGAGGCAACGTGAAATATTCACCCCCTTTATAGACGTGAGTATTCAAAAACTGGAGGATGGTGGACTGAGGACGAACGTCCACTGAAAGGCTCAGATTTAAACATGATCTGTTATTATGAAATCAACCATCTTTCAACCCATAAAAGTACTTGCATCCAAACCCTTTTAATATTAGACCTGTCGCAACTGCAGCACAGATGGCCTACTGAGAAGTAAATTTGCTTGTTTGTATCGGTTTTTGCGATATCGATCAGCGTTGTGAAAAGCTGTATCAGATGCCAGAGACAACCAAAATGTGAGGACTCTAATACGAAAATCAGTTTCGCAAAAGTTTTACTCTGTCCTGCATGAAGGGAATTTCAGAAGCAATCACCCGAAAATTAAACTGGCTTGACATCTCTCTTACCAGCGTCTTCTCTGTGGGCCACAATATTACAAGTTAAATACCCCACACTTAAAGGGCAGCATACAAATGCCATTTATCGCGTTCCATGTCGACAACTAGGAACCTGCATAAAAGAATATAAACTTGCCATCCGTCAACGTGATCCCTTGTATCTCGGGTTTGAGCGCGCCGCTGATTGCGACCACTGCTTCATATGGAACGTAATTGAAGCAGTAATCAAGGCCAAGACCAAATGCGTATGAAAATGCCTTAAAGGTTGGCACTTCGACGCAACCAGCATCAACAATCATGTCAATATTGATGCACACTACGGAGGTTTGCGTGCATGGCTTACTGATTTGGGCCCACTTTAAAACAAATACTGCTTATCCCTACTCGAACAATTGGAACTTCACTTATTCCGCATCCCTTCAGCACGTGAACCACAATCGAATATTTTGAACCCGTTCTCCCACTTTTAGGGTCAAGCAATTTGCATCCCCCATTGTCGCCTATGGATGTCCGTCCATCGATGTAATATCGGTACCCCCAAACCATCTGGTACAATAATCTCAACTCCCACTTCCCATTTTGTCTGACGTGGGGTGGGGGTAAAAATCTTGAAAATCCACGAGTAAAATTAGAATTTTCCCACTAGCCATCTTCATTTTTTATCTACAGACAGTAAACAACGAGATGACTTGAAAATGGGAGCTTCTTGCTAAAATATTATCGGAGGTGTAAAATAGCAAATGGTTTAAGATCCAGTGGTAAGAAGGATGTTACCCATTAGCACACGCTCTCACTCATAGCACGATGCGATCTGGTAGTCTTAACCTGTGCAACCCACGCATGGCATCTCCTGTTTCTTCACCAAAGTATAATTTCATAGATTAGACGAATAACTTGAAGATGCTTGTAATGTAACAGCTCCAAGGAAATTTTGAATAATTAAAATACGCTCGAAACCCCGGCCGACGACTAAATATGAGTATACTGTTAGCTTCAGGTTGGATTCGCAAGTGGCAACGCACACCCCTCACCCGTCTCCCAAAGGCATTTTAATGGATGACGCAGAATGACGTGAGCAGCAGTGACGCACATGTAATGAAAATATTTCATTCAATTTAATGACCATCTCATTGATCGTATGTTCTTCATTTTTGTGTAAAGAACTCAACATTTTATCATCCGCAGACGACCTTCACCTTCGATTTTGATCCCTGCTATCAGGCAAGCAAACTCTTTTCTTTCGTCTCCCATTAGACGCGGGCTGAGTCCCCATTTATTTTCTCTTTATATTAGCAGCTATTACCCCGCCAATTTTCCTTATCACCAACGTATGACGTGAATATTTTCATTCAATGCCTTACCAAAAACAGCATTGATGTAGGCTCAAATTATTTGTAAGAAAGAAATTCAGAAAAGTCTTTCCGCCTCTGAATGCCATCACATTTCTCCATCTTCGAATATCCTCTGTTCACTTCCTGAAAAAAATATTTTTTTTTAAAAATCAGTCAGTTTCTCTTGTATATACTAAATTCTAGTTCCAACGCCAGTTGCATCCTTCCTCTAATTTTTTACTCCTCTTGGCATTTTGAACTGTCTATGTTAAAAAAGATATTCATGGTGTAAGAAGTTAGCATATCTTACCTTTGACTGTCAGCATTCTTGGACTTTTTAGCCAGCAGTATTGTTCGGTGTCAGTTCGCAACTCGAGCTTTCGACGATGCAGCGAATTCCGTTCAATCTAATCTTATAGTGGGATTTCGTGGCGTTAGACTAGACATAGTTTTGACAGTATTTCATGTCAAATGGAAACCTAGGGATTTTTCGACTGAGATTGAACGTGACAGGAAAGGGAATGCAGGCATAAGAATCACTTTTGGTATTTTAATGTATGGTGAACTTGCTTTTTCTGTTTCTGCCTTTTAACTTTTTTCAATCTGTGATATTTGCAGAAGTATTATGACTGAAAAATTAAATTAGCTTCAAACATGCATATCAAAGCATCAGTTAATTAAGATTGATCAACTTCACACTGCCTGAGTTAGTCCAGCTTCATATCAGTTTTAATCCGATTAAATGACTTGAATCGAAAATCAATAACATAGTTGGCATATGGCTTTGTGGCCAATGGGATTAAAGAGAGCATACGCAAATCCATCGAGCTAAAATCCAGCCTTTATCGAGTTTATCGTTTGTCCGCGTGGTCAATTACTTTGCATTTACAGAATTGCTACTCAGAATATGTATGCTAAGGGCATTGCGCTTGGTAAAGAGAATATCACCACCTTGAACTTTTCCGTGCGGTTCTTTGACCCCAATTTATCAGTAGGCACAAGGATCTCCCGAATTTCTATTCAGCGCTGAGGTTGGCCTAAGTGGAGTATTTGGCTAGATGTGCACAAGAAGAGCTTCCTGTGACACCAGTATCAATTAAAATGCTTAGTCAGTATTGCAACAGTAAACATAACTGATTATGCAATTGGATTATTACCGATTCAGCTGTGCCATCCTCGCATCAGGCACGCTGTTCGTTGAGTAATGCAGATGCTTCTAATTATTATATTGTGCTGTGCACCAATTGGTTTATATGCGTCCCTTATCTACTGGTTTCTTGATGAAAAGCTTCTGAATGAATACGACTTGTCATATGATTGGCATAGGAGCTTGTGGCAGACCGGTTCAGCTGACCTGGAATGCATGACTGTCAATAACTGGACATTTAAAATACGTTTATTTTCGCAGATTGTTTAAAGCGGACGTATTCCAATGGCTCCTTGTTTGGTTCAGTCATGTTTTCGGAAACAATGGAAACTTCTGCCCGATACGCCTAGTTTATCTAAAATCATAAGCTTTGAGTGTAGTTCGCTATCGCGGGCACAGCACGTAGTATTCTTTTAATCACTGCATCATAATCATCATCCAGTCCCTTTGAGACCTATCCACCTTCAGATTCAATTAGATCTGAATAGAAACTAGTTGCCCAGCTCTGCACCCAGCTCGCGATCCCATCCCTTTGAGACCTACCCACCTTCAGATGCAATTAGATCCGAATAGTAACTAGTTGCCCGACTGTCTGTGGCCTAGATGAGAAATACGATACTGATTGTAAACACGAATCCCTCCCTAATTCAACCAGAACTAAATTTCCACACCCATTAGTGACTTTGACCTAAATTCCGACCCCACGGTTCAGCAACCAGAGGAGATAATTGTACCTCAGCATCGGGCTACCGGTGAGGATTTTCAGGTGTAATGCACGCCTTCAGTAATTCCATGAAGTTCCTACCACCTGTTCCACCAGCATGACTTCTGGTTTCGGAAAACAAGACGTACATGGGTGCTCGCAAATAGAATACACGCCTTACTCGTCCCTGCAAACCCCCTTGCGAATTCTTTTTCAGCTCTACCGCTCGAGTAGGGAATGTCGTTAAGAATCAGAAGGTGACAAGCTTTTCAGCCGCTTCTGCACCCTTTAAATAAACCGTTTTTTTAAAGCATTGCCACTCTGACTTCCGAGTCGGGCGATTGTCATGGTGCGCAAAGTGGGAATTGGGCTTTAAGGTACCTTTCGAGACAGCCAATACGATGCACTTCAGATGAAGGAAATGTGATCACTGGACCAAGACGCTTATTGGCCTGCAGTTCCGGATTCTTACTCGATAAATTTACCAGAGATAGTTGAAGGTAAGGGTAATGTGACTGCGGAACCACATGCATACTACAATTGGCAGCTTTTGCGATGACAGCTGGGAGGGGGGAATCTTAAGTAACGCGATGCTGGCTTGTCAGTTCGGGGCCGAGTCATTATTAGCCGCAAACTCATCGTCTGTTTGGATGTTGGCATGATCATTACCCAGCCATTTGGTTCGCTGTCACTGAAATGGATTGAGCCCACGTCCTCCCCACGGGACTAATACTCCTGCGAAGATCAAGTCTCAGCACAGAATGTGGAGCTTGGAGGTCATTGCGCCCGTTAAGGGACTGCAGACCTGAGAACCATGACTGGAGCAGCTGGCGGTTCACGATACCGTCACGCCTGATTTCGGCCCCGTGAAACTTAAAAATACGGCCTTGTCCTGTCGAATGATTTGCAACCTTCCCTACCCTTATCCACGACTCTCTCTGCTAATGTATTAGAGTGAAAATCTGAAAGTTGAAGCCAATAAACATCTTGTTCCAACGCTCGCATCTCCTTCTTCCTCTTCTTTTAAACTGCTTCTGTTAATAGTATACATTACGTGTAGGGTCTTGAGATAAGTTGGATTATTTTTTCTCCTTATGGTAGGATTAAAACTGGAGGATTTATGTGCGACTTGGGTTCAGCCATTTGTGCGCCCTGTTCTTTAAGCGTGGCCTCCCGGCTTCTGATGTTGGAAAATGCCATCATACACCGCAAAAACGGAAATCAATTTTCATAGTACACCAAAAGAGAATCATGCTTTAAGGAAATATTTGAGGCAGTCAATGAAATGTAGTATTCGCAGGATCATTAAAATAATTTCATTTTTTGTTCCTCCCTTTGAATCAGAACTCAGATCGAAAGCTTTATATGCAATAAATAAAGTTGGGACACCTACTCACCTTGTCGACCAGCGCATCACCTTACTGGCATCTAGTGCAGCATATATGAAAAGGAAGCCTGCGTTGAAAAGGCCCACACATCCGAAAAATGCGTAGAAATCCAGTTCGTAGGTTTGTGACACAGAAAAGATTACTAAAATAAGGCAAAAGGGAGAGACAAAAAGAAGATGTACGATCAGGTGGAGAATAAAGACCTAAGGAGACCATCACTGCAATACCCACATTTCTGGCCCGAGGCCTTCGGAAAGATTTTAGCTCGAATGCAGAGGGCCGCAAAATCAGCCAGTTTAAGAAACAGTTTGGGTGCAATTACTGACTACCAGTCACAACTGAAAGTGTTCATGAAAACTCACTCAAAAACACTGGAAGCAGCCTTTTGTAATCGAGCCGCCATTTTTTATACTCTATTTTTACATGTGAATCTACTTTTATGTACGTCAATTGGCCCATTTCACCCATTATGTACCGAATTTTAATCCTCTTTGTTTATTCGAACCACCATAATAATTTTATCAGCGCACGATGCTGGCACCTCTTTGAAGGAAATCATATTTGATGTACGTTTTGAGACTCATTTAGGTACGATTCTTAATGATGTCGATAGCCATATTCTTTTTTCATTCGTTTTATGATCTTCCGGTTTTATATGGTTAGTGTGGCCAATCTTATTCATGGTGAATGGAGGACACTTTTTGCTGAAAGTTTTGGAATTTTACTTTCAAAATAAAGCGTACCTCTCTCACTCTCTCACACATAGCAAACACGTGTTTTCGGTAATTCAGCTTTATACCACTACTCGTAGATTGAGAATGAATTTAAGAACTACTGACAAGGTTTTTTATGTGTCTCGGGGGGGAAAGGGTGATAGTCGTAGTTATGATTCTAAGGCCGCCTACAAAACAGAGTCAGTTTATTAAGAAAGTTGAATCTGGAGTGTGTGAGGTGGAGGGGAGTCAACGCTGTCCGTATTTAAAACATGCAAAGTGTAAATGTCCGTTATCAAACGAGCAGAATCGTGTGTAATCACTACCTGGCGTTGGCCATGGAAAACAGACGGCCTGAACGAAATTCCATTGACTAGAACCTCCTTTGACGGCAGAGCGCTAGGTTCACTAACCCACTCTTTAATGCTTCTGCTGTTGTTAGCAATCGTTAGCGCAGGCCTCTAGAGAAGCTTGGTGGTGCCTGGAAGATAATTTGAAAAGCCTGGTTTACCTCAACTTGGTTAATCTTATCCATGAGCGTAAAACAAACAGGACATCGATCAATTTTCACTTATACCTATCCAGGCAGGTACATAACGGCGTACTCTCTTTTCAAAACTCCTCGGTGTAGGCTTATGAATCCGACTGATCTGGAGAAGACGGGTGAATAAATCCACATCGATGTGGCCCACAACGGCAGTCAGTCCTTACTCCCAACCTCATTGCAACATCATGAACAAATAATAATCTGCAAGCCTGAAAAAGGCCACGGAGTTGTCATTCTTAACCGGAAGGAAAATGTGTGAAAAATGGAATCCCTTTTAAATGACCAGAGTGAATTTCGCCTTGAGCCATCAGGTAAACGTGAAACTAAAGCAATGATAATAATAAATCTGGAAAATGATTAATCAGTTGCTGGATAAAAACCCAATTGATACTAATACCACACTACCCTTTAAACTGAGAGGTAAACTTCCCTAAGATTTTATGGACTACCCAAAAAACGCCTAAGACGGATATATATGCTACGGCCAATTCTCTCTAAGGGCTGGAGGAAGCCAATTTAAAAACTTTGTTCCACTTACACTACAAAAGACAGCTTTCATTTTGATTGAAGAAATTAAGCGCCAAAAATATCGCTGGCAAGTGTATAATTTCCTTAGACGTGGAATCTTTATTTAAAAATTTAACATTGAATAAAACAACAGATGGCATATGGGCCAAGAAAGTAAAAACCTGTCTGTCGGCCAAAGTATTACGTGCATTGACGACACTGTACACCAAAACGTTTAAAGTTCTGTTTGATGGGTGACTCTACAGACAAATTGACTGGGTAAAAATAAGGATTCCACTCGGACCGAGGTCTGCCGACGTTTTTCTGGTCACCAAGACGTCTTCCAAATTATAGGTGACAATATTAACCAGATGAAATAATGATAGTTTTTGAGGAAAAAAGACGCTAAAAACCATTTTACTGCCATGAATAAATTGTATCCTGAGATAAAATTCACAATGAGAATGGAACAGTGCAACACGCTACACTTCTTAGGCGTCTTAATGTTCAGAGAGAAAGAGGGCTTAATAACGTTCTTGCTGTTCCAAAAATGCATGGAAAGGGCAAAACTTGCACATAAACAATGGAAACTAAAACTGGTACAACATCTTTTCAAAGAGAGAGAACGTTTTGTTCTTGTGATTCTCTGGATGCATGCAGCAACGTAGTCTTTCTTTTCTGTTGATATTCTGCACGATTCGTTCAAAAAAAACAAATCTAAACGGACAAAAGTGACGGAACAGTCAGTGCAACAAAGCCCGTTAGGATATCTTAACCCTTGAAGGGAGAACAAATTTCTAATACAATCAAGTGACGATTATGCTGCACAATAGCAGGACATAAACGGCAGCTGAGATTGTCTTTAATCAATCATACTAGAAGCCTTCCAATCAAGCAGTCAAATGTTGCCTTAACGTTGCATGCCACCCCAATTTGTTTTTATGAATTCATGTACACTTGCGAAGTCAAGTATATTAGGCGAACGCACAGGCAATTGGCAACCAGGGCCGCGGTGCATTTGCCTAATTGGCGGTGTAAACAAGAAAATAAATTAAAATGGTCTTTGATTAATAAATATCTGTTTGACAGAGGTCACTCTGTTGACGTCAAAAGAGCATTCTGAGTAATTGCAGTTGATAAGCCGTCGAGAAATGTGTTAGAAACAACAAATCCTGCTGCATACACCTGTTTCAATTTCAAACCTGGGATAAATGCTTCAACGTTTACTACCAGTATTAATAAATATATAGATATGCTTTTAAGTAAATGTTGTCAAATTGGCTCTAGCTCCCCGAAAAACCATTTTGCTTTCCGAGTACTTGTTCGGGCATGAACCATTCGAACCGCGCGCTACTTAGAAGCAGCGTATATACGGAGGAAACAACCCGACCTAACCAAGCAACTAGTCCAATGACTCTGGTAATATTCACCCTAGATTAACTCAGTGACTGTAAGTTTTTTTCATCTCCTTCCCCACCATTTCTTTCCACTCTGAATTCTTAAATTTACCTCTTTATTTTGGTCTCCAATCCTGTCTATTATGTGGCGATTTTCTGGGAAATGCAAATGGCTGACTACTTCCATTCGTTATCTGTGTTATGCAAAGACCGGTTGCAGTTGATATCTTGTCGCTAAATGTGTCTGGACCACTAAATACTGCTGCATATGCAGGTTTTAAGATGAAATTTATATTAAATAACCCGTAATGCACACTTCAATGGGCACCTTTTTGAAGATTTCAAAATGTAAGACTTTTGTTAGAAAAAATTAAATAAGTGGACCAAAAAAGAGAAACAGTGTCCATAAGTCAACAGGTTGAAGCCGAAAGACCTCTGATTTAAATAAGTAAACTTTTATATATGCAGGTGAGAAATGCACCAAAGTAATTAGGGTACGCAAAATTTTACTGCATTAATCTTCGTCTGCAGTAATGTTATATTGAAAATCAAATTGGATTAGGGTGCCTTGTATGGCCGACTGAAAAAAAACATGGGAAAATGTACCATTCAAAATACAGAAAACTTTTCCAAGGACTATATTTTCCGTTTAAGGCGAGGGATAGAGCTAAATTTAGGTAAAGGTTCAATTTTGAGGTAAAGGCAAAAGATGGTGTTAGGGGTATGATAAGGCTAAGAGGTAACATTATCATCATGCAAATTGACCCAAATATGATAAAAAGCATTGCTCCCGATGGGCTACTCGTAGCTCAGTTAGCAAACGCATTGGCTAAACTAAAGATTTCATCTTGAGGGCGTGAATTTAAAATCCAACCGAGGTCACGGTGATTAATAGAATTGAGACGAATGCATTATTCAAATCTTCAAAAATCCTCTTTATATTGTGTCTGGTAGTCATTTAGTGCATTTAAGATGGATTGTTTTGGAAATTCTGATTCGTTTTCAGCTTACAGTATTAGAATTGGTGAATTCCGTAGGTTGCAGTTGGTTGGGCATGTGTGATTAAACTCACGTCTCCCGGTTGGGCCTCAAAGCCCAGTTCGCTAGAGTGCTGGCTGTAGAAAAAGCCTGCCCCCTACTGGCATGGATTCGAATCCCACAAAGGGCACGGTTTTTTTCCATTAGTGTGAAATTAATTATTAAAATATGCCAAAACACTATTCAACCAATATCTCATTTCAGAGGATTTGATAAATACAGCACAAAGAAACTATATTTAGGGGCAAGCGATTGAAAGCACTGTTAACCACATAGTTTGAAACGACATTTACCTGACATTCCGGAACTCAACGGTCTATACCGTCACCAACACGCTTCTTAAATTTATGGAAGAAACGTTCTCTTACCATTAAAACAATGGCCTGCGAAGGATTGCATCTGATAAACTATTTCAAATGTTTCAGTCACTAATTAGCCTGTCAACATGTGGCCTCATGGCAACCTTTTATTTAAATTTTGTCTCCAGTAGCGATCCTTAGCTACTTCCTCCTCGTTTTAAACAGCTACATTTTGGAAAGAAAAACAACAGAAAAAATGTTATCGATTTCTGACAACATGACTTGTTGCACCGCACTTGACTCTGTATCAGGCTAAATGCGTTACTATTTCTGGGGGGATATTAAATGAAAGGGTTTACCTTTAAGTTGGTTAGTTTTTTGGATAGTCAGATATAACGTTCTTTCAAAACTTTAATCTGCTCATGTTGCATAAATTTTGCTTTTTCTCCATTTTCGCATTTCATAAGAAAACCTTTTTTTCTTACAAACAACAAAGTACTTATACTGCTTGCTTTTGCGTTGTAATTAACTTGGAGATCGTCTATTGTAATTTGGATTTCAGATTCACCATTGTCCACTTGTTTTAGGTAGAAATATTTCGTTTTTAGGTAACATACTACACACAGTCCTCATTCGTTTGAAACATGTATGAACCCGCTTGAGTGCGAGCCATAAATCTTCATAATTATCAACACAATTTTGCTGATTACTGGGTAGTCTGCCTTTAAAAACTCCCCCGGCTCTAGAGCTGACTGTTAAATAAACAGTCTTGAGAAAACCAAATACAAATATGCAGTGTAACAGGTACGAACTTAGAAAAGTGATTTGACAATGATAACTTCCTTCACAAGTGTGACAGTTGGACCATCGTTTCAAACGAGGTACATCGTTTGCACCACAGAATGGTGGTCGCGGAGATGGTAAATTTCGCATGACTAAGTTTATACTAGTAGTAAAAATGTGCTGCATCTATCGCACTCTCACTCTATCCTCTCCTCTACTCATAATTACCGAATGTCATGGCGCAGTCAAAAAGAACGAAAGTGAGTTGGAGTGCATTGAGTTTGCGTGGCGCTAGATTTTGCATAGGTGTGCTAACACACCAACTTCTCTAAGGACTGCTTGATCGCGGTGTACTGTAATACGCAGTGGTAGAGTGCTGCTCGCGCTTATCTAAGGACTCGGATGTCAATGATCCGAATTGCAGCCCTGCGCGCCCTCGGCCAGACAGAAACGGATATTGCAGGGTCCTCGCACTTACAGCTTGCTAGTCACTATGAGCTCTCCTATGTAGGCAACCTTCATCTCCCTCGCAGGGTTAAAATGCCCACTGTTGTTCTAGGGCACGGAAACGCACGTTGACAACCTTCTTCAATGAAATCAGGAATAGGTACTTTAAACACCATAATTTATTTTTCTTTTATTGTATTTTGCTTGGAAGGAGTGCATGGTACATATTGCTTTTGACACACAGAGCCCGGGTAAGGACAGAATGAGTCCAAAACTAGGGAAACCCAGATCAGAAGACAGAGGTTGCGATGGCGTTGTATAGGGTGTCCAACCTGCATCTGCATGCAAGGAAATATTAGTCCGGAGAGCAGTGATATCACGACATACTAATTTAACTGGAAACTTACTTTAATGTTACTGTGATACAGAAAGAGATTGATTTTTTCTGGTGGGGGAAAATCCTAGAAAACAATGAACTCGACTTGATGTGATAGTAATAATAAAGCTGTTCTATATCAACGTTGTTCAGTTTAAAGTAAAAAAGCATTTTCGGATAATTTACGGTGCTCTTATTCGGTATTTCCAGCTTTGATATGTTTTTATGTGTTTCACAAGCAGAATTGGATGTTGGTAAGTCGTATACGTAGTACGCGTAGACGAGGTCAATACATTTAGTAGCAGCTGCAACTATTCCCCGCACCAGCCTATGGATAGACTCAGACGGTTATTGGTACCTGAGCATGGGAGTAGAGAGAGACATTGAAGGCTCAGCGCACTTTCTTGAATATAAACAAGCTAAGGCCCTTGAAGCTACCACGGTGCACTAAATGCCCAGGTTGAAAGGTTTCCAACTGACGGGATGACTCAGACCACACGGTCAGCTCACGCCTTGCACTCCAAGCCAGCAAGCTCAAGGGCACCAGTCATCTGCACCTTCACCGGCCTCCAATCGTCTCCACATTGTCTTGACACCAAGCACAGACGTGTAAGGGAAGAGTGAGTGCGTTAATACAGCGCAAGTCTACTCTCACGAATATCTAATTCACGCGCCAGTCACCGTCCCTGCATCATCATGATTTGGAGCACACAGTGGACATAGCAGACCTCGAAGGTTGAAACGTCAGGTTTTCGATTAGTTTTATTAAAAGACCGTAATTTATATATGACTAATTGCAGCAGAGTACAACATAACCCCTTAGAATTGTTATCTGCTAAATTTAGGACCTTTTAATTCTTTGAAAAATCAATCGATGGCTGAGAAACATAATCAAGTTCACCTAGTCTTTTAACTGAGCTGCTTATCAGAGATCCTTATAAAACTAGCATCCTCGCGAAGGAATCAACAGATAATAAATACTGTGGTTGAATGTACGGGTTCAAGCTCTTGAAAGCCATAGGCAAATCAATAAACTTTAGATGAACTCAAATTCATGTAGATTCATGAAAATTTCTTAGAATGCAGGTCTCCATTAATGACTCTTATTTTCACTATGGTAGTTATCGTCTTCAACCAGGGATGTGAATACCCACTACACTCTCTACACTACACTCTCACTTATGGGATTTGGCCATTAATACCTTGTTAACAGTCAGGACAATCTACAAGCTGTAGAAATTTTCAGAAAGGAACATTTCATAGTTTTAAGGGAATTTTCCGATACCTGGATCTGATCTCAGTCTAAATTCGATCAATGACGTGGTCTTCTCCAGGGTAAAGGACTCAAAGTGTTCTTCGGTTACTCTTAATTCCTGGCAAATCAATTTCAAAGAGCTATTTAATAATACAATGTCTTATTTTTAGGTCTGAAGATGAATGATTCCGATCCACGTTGCAATTGGCGTGTCTACATGAGGGGTTTGATTTTAAATCCAGCAAACAGATTACCTTGAGTCCTGAGGACGTTTGCTGAATGAGCAAGCAAAAGCTTTGAAATGCTATTTTATCTTCAAATATGTAAGGTCTTTTCCCAAGCAGAAGACTTAATCCGCGAGGACGCTATCTAGCAAGTCAACGCGCCTTCTTCTTCAGTGCAAGTTGAGGAGATGACGAAGGCAGCCCACAATATTACAGACATTTTTAGGTCCTTAGATTAAGTGCCTAAAGACATCTATAATTATCGAACGTTACGTGAGGTGTTTGGAAGAATTCTCAGTCCTAAAGCGGTATTCCTCTGGTATTTCGTAAAATGTTGGAGTTAACATTAAGGCATGGTCTAGAGTTTCAGCAGACGATTATTGCGGGATCTGGTATGTACTGTTGCATGAGCGTCTGGTTATGGCACTCGTCTGGTGTAACTTTAAGTCAAACATTTTAGCCGGAACTCGGCAAATATTTGATACCTGGCTGTTGTGTGGTAAGAAGGTTTAAAAGAATCCGTTGGTGTACGTTGTATCCACTCGTGCCAAGCGTTAGCAACTATGTATGCATCTGCTCAGACATTACAAAGCATTAGCCATATGGTGGAGAAAATTATTTTTTTGCCAGTTGGGTTGGAGAAACTACCTTCCCCGTGCTACAGGTGGTATTGTGCTCATTTCCGGAAAGACATTCATTGCCTTATGCAGACTTTAATACACCCTAAGCTTGCAGCTAATCTGTGTAGTCCTAACTGCAATGCCCCCTGAAACTGTGCGCAAGGAATTCTGCATTACGGGAGGTACGACTAACAGGTCTACCGCATCAGTAATCAGGAAACGTTGCGTAGGCCGTGCACAGAGAGGCGGCATAAACTGCCATCCGTAGGCATGCGAATGCAAGCGAATCGCGTAGATAAAACGCTAAATTCAATAAGCAAAATTGATATATACGCGTACTCTATGTTGGTAATATTTTTAGAGTTAATCAAAGTTCGACGGAAATCACTCAGTCTCAGTCATGTGCATCTTTCTGAGGAACGTAGCGTTCTAATTAGTTGATAGTCAAAATTAACTAGCCCTATAATATGCAACAACCAACGTTTAAAGCATACGCCTAGAATTTCGAGGATGAAATAACTGGAAGCTAATACACTTTGAGATTTCTAACCATATTATTGAGATGAACCGCCACAAAGCAAGGTATATAGTGCTAACTAAGATATTCCACCTTCAAAAAACTTTAGTTCTGCGGTAGGAATGTGGAGTAATTTCATTGGTAGCACGAAATGAGTAGTATCGTGTTTTATCCTCCATACGGGATCGCATTTTGATCTGACTTTGTTTACAAGCAGAGTATTGTGCCTTGGAAAGTACGTTTTTAATTTATTCAGGAAGTGCATAGAGGCATTGCTACCCGGATAAGTCTATATTATTGTATCCAGTTGGCAAATTCACTGAAAAAAATTCCCATAAAATCTTTTTCTTTTTAAAGCTTTGACATTGATGTACAAAGTGGTAGCAAACCTCAAACATTATATCATGCATTTCATACTGTCCTCCTTCAAATTGCGCGAATGCAATTTGGGAATATCGCAACATGTCATACGCATTGCGGAAATTATCAAAACCTTGAAAACGTTATTGAATCGACTCTGGTGTGTTTAATCATTACGGTAGATTCAGAAACGGAAGTTGTTGCAGTTGTGTATATGCGTTATTAGCCAGATGATTTAAGTAAATGATCAACACTAATCTGGTTTATTTCCGCAAATTGAACAAAAAAATAAATACTGATTTTTCAGAGTTCGAAAAATGCCTATTGTTAATTTTTAACATAAAAATCTATCCACTGGCAATCGAGAGGTAACGGAAATATACAATGGTCAAAAACAGCAATTTGCCTCCGAAATAAAGAAAATATCGATTGATTCGCGAAGTTAATTGACGTAGTTGTGAAGATTTATACGAACAGTTTAATCTAACTCAAAATTTTCGCTTTTCTGAGGAAATGTACTAAGCCCAATCAACGAAATGCTGCTTAATTTATTATTTTGCATTTTCCTTTAGGTTAAGGTCATTCATAATTTTGCTGGTGCTGTAGTGGATGCACTTATGTTATGTTGGGACTGAACATCAGTTGTCCGTTACCTTAAACATGTGCTATGGAAGAGATTGCCTTTTTTAAGTCGTACAGGTTTATAAATCCTCCTACGTTAGAACAATGAGTTTACTTTGCAAGTGATGATTACCAACATGATAAGCATTTTTAAGGCTGTTAGCACCGTAGGTGGGAACAAAAAGATCTAAAATTTCAGTCTTTCCTTCTGTCGGTAGCTTCTTTAATGAAAAAGCATTGTTTTGAAAGCATGTTCATGAAGTTAAACGGCACAAATATTCCACTTGATCGATAAATGTTCATCCAGACTTATATTAATTCCATTATTGAAGTCAAAATAGATTTCAAGAAAGGCTTTTTGAAAATTTTCAATCAAGCTGAAACATGTTTCTCTCAAAGCTATTTTTAGAGCAGCTGTCCGGGTGGCCTTCTAATTTACGTGAGAGTGTTGCTAGCAGGTGGTTATGTTTTCTAAAGGATTCGAAACTGTCACATAGTACCTGATGGCATTACCAATAATTTGACTTTTGTATTGTCATTTTTACAATCATTTGTATGATTCGGGTCGTAGATGATTTGTTCATTTATCTTGCCGCATAAAACAACCCTTTTTTCATGTACTTTTCAGTGGATTGAGATAATTGGAGCATGTACTGGAAACCCAAAACACTGGATCGACTCCTTAATTCAAATTAAATCATGCACCGATAGCGGTAAAAGATTAATTTACGGTTTTTAGCTGCGACCCGTCACTGTATGATATAGATGACAGCAAGTTGTTTTGGATGAATTCTGTCTCCTAAAATGGACACGAACACAAGAACCACCCACAATAGGTTTGATTTGCACAAAAGTCAAGATGAATGACTGTAAGTTTAAAGGTGAGCATTTGATTTAATTTAAATGTTAGTTTAATGGTAATCGTTAAGGTTAAGATAAGGGTCACATTTCGTGTTAATGTAAGGACTCATGCTTACTGTATTATTAGAGTTAAGACTTTGACTCTAGTTAAGGTGTATGTTTTAATAAATATTAAGTTAAGGACACGTAAATAGTTCTCCTGGAAGTATATGCTGGGCCGCGTCTTATACTTGGGTGTGGTTTCCTAGTCCAATGTCCAATATAATTTATTCTAACCGATTTCACTCTCCATGCTGTCATATCGGGGAAAAATACCAGATAGTTTCCCTTGAAAAAGCTACAACAAGACAGAAAGAAAACAGAAAATATAAGAAGAATTAGTGAAAAGGGTGCAAGCTGTGACGATCTCGATTTTCACTGGATGCTAACTTTCTCGTAGAGCCTGTTTTCATGGTCGCACGGAGCTGCGGCTACATAAGGGAGTACGGGAGACTATTCGACAGAGCAGAGATAGGACAGAATTAGAAGCATACACAGCGTCATTCACCAATCGTAGGATATACAATACTTCACCAAAGTAACCTTAGCCAGTGGGTTAAATAAATGCCAGTATCAGCATCTCCATTCTCCTCTTTTGGAAAGGCTCTTTCTATCCCTCACTGTTCCTTACTATCGCCCGATGTTAACAGAGCCCACTAGCATGAACTGATAAACATTTTACTTCGACCCCTTTCCCGTATTAATGTACTGTCGCGTGGTTGATGCGTTCGGTCAGAGCATTGCAGGCGTTATTCGGGTGACGCTCCCATAAAATATCGAACGTGCAGGTTTTGTGCACCTGGCGGAACGCGTAAGGGTAGGCTCAGCGGCATTAGTCAGTCCTGCTAGTGATGGCACTCTGACTTGGCTGGGCCTGACTCAGATGTGGTGGCACGGTCAAGAGCTACTTTGGCCGTGACACTCACTCGCACCCGACACCACTGCCGGTCTTCTTGACTCTACTTGGCACCGGACACAGGCGGGTAATGGGGGAGCTCGAGAGAGTGAAAGCTAAAATACAGGTCAACTATCACCTAAGACTGATGCACGCGCAAGTCACTGTCCCTGCACCACCATGCTGTGAAGCATAGGGCGGACCTTGTCGAAATAGGACGGTTGAACTGTCGTACTGCCCAAAATAAAACCTTTTTGACAGCCGCCAATTCTCCTTAAACCAAAATGCCTGCGGATATACCTGTGGCACTTTCAATTTTTTCGCATGCATGACTTTAAGAAAAAATCTCAGGGTATGCTTTAGACACCGAACACGGAGGGTAGTGTGTGAATTGCAAGCCGATTCCGTCCCCGACTTCAATTTCGCTATTTGTAAGAATGCAAGATTTTAATGTAAATTGGATGAGCTTTCAGGAATCAGGCACGTTGAACGAACGATGATACGTTACGCCAATGCTGGTTAATCGCGATACAACAACATAATTCAATAAAGAATTAAATCCAAACGTAATTTGCCTGCAATAAAAACAAATTAGCAGCCAAGTAATTTAGAGCACGATGAGAACCTAACTATTAGTCTACAAACCTCTACATTCGTAAAGGTTACAAAGAATTAGTTTCGATACTGCTTAAAATTTAGTGGGCGCTAATTATATACGCCTGATTAAAAAGCCTGTTCATTAATGGAAACAATTCAGAAAGGTTTTGGTGTTCGAATGTAATTTCCCTACGGACATTGTAAGAAAATTAGTGAATTCCGCAGAAAGAATCGAAAGACTAATAAATGGACAAACCATAAGAAAATATAACACTTAGAGTACAAAACGCCGTACATATTTACCGTGCTGACAGCAGAGGTACTTTTTAAAGTCCAGACTCGCGTGTCTTGCTGAACTCATGAACAGTACTGTGTCGATCCTGCGCTGAACCGCGAGATCTGAACTCCAAATAAAATAATTCAGCAATGTCCCTGTCGACAGAAACCTGTAATTTTTAAGTCTTTTTTAATGGCAGTGGGCGGCCTCAAGCATTCAAACAAACATTCGGTGATAAACGCTCACCGATCGTAAGCGGAACCCACTCGTCCCCTCCTGCCCCACCAGCAGCCGCACAGCGGGTAGTAGAAGAACTAGTAGAGGTAGATGAACATTACCAGCAAACAGAACGAGCCCGTGGTGCAGTGGGGTAGAACGTTGCACGTCTGCGAAACGGGTCGTGAGTTCAAGCCTTGGGTGGTTCCCCAACTAGCTGGCTGATGAGCCAGAAATGTTCGTCTGATCTTTAAACTTACATTGTTAAATCCTCGTGTTTTTGCTTTCACTCCGTCTGTTTTTGACCTCGCTAGCTAATGAAAGGTAAACCTTTCAGTTGTTTCAAGGAGTAAAGTTAGCTATAACCATTCCAAACTAATGTGATTGTCCCCGTCTTACTCCTAGGTTGAAAGCTACAGACATTAAAATCTTTGCAATCGCTGACATGTAACACCTGACAGCTGACATTCTATCTGCCTTCGGAGTGCCCTTTAGTTGAGAATACCATAAAATTCAAAGTTTTATGAGGCAGTTACACCACCCTGCACTGAACGGTTATCTATTTTATTATGTTTGAAATTATAGTCAGTTTTTCAAAACTATCAATATATAACTATCTTAATGAAACTATTTGTCTCCTGAGTTTATGAATTGCTCCGAACACTTTAAGCGCTCACACCCTACATTATATTTCTTCCTGCAGTTAAGGACGCGTAAATTTACCAAGAAATCATCGCAACCAATAACCGTAGAAATTTACTCTGTACAAAAAGCAGCTTAAATCTAAAAAGGCTTTACATTTTGAAGAAAAGTTAGATGGGGAGAGTCGAACTAGGATTTTCTGCAGGATAGTCTTTTTCACTTATATGTCACCACACAAAAGACACGCTACTTTCTCCCTAGTAAAAAGCGAGTCAGCGTTTTTAACTCTACCATTTTTATGAAAAAAATTTGATTTTATCGTGAGCTCCATTTCTAAATATGCCAACAATTTAGTGAGCGGAAAACTGACAATGAAAACTGAAACAACTTCCTGTTAGATCCTTTTATTTTCATTGCTCTTACCGCAACTTGCGGACTATATATGGTAAATGTGATCCTTTTTTAAACATGCAATTAATGATTGAGGAGCAATTTAGCTTTATAGAATTTAAAGTGTATATACACCAATGCTGACTTCCAAGAAGCCAAAACTAGTGGAATGTTCATGGAAAGGTCAGAAATTTGGAAACCTGTGACAAGTTAGTGCGATACTTTAACTAAAAATGTATCTTCTTTCAACATGGGTTTTTACAGAGCAACTTGTTTTACAGCTCCATCATTAGACATTAAAACATATTTAATTGTTATTATATTTCCATAGTATGCAAATTTTGTTTTAAAATCAGACTCAGAATTATTTATATTGCTAATAGCAGTAAACGGAGGGGTAAAATAAAGTCTTTATAAAAGTGTTAAAACCTTCGGTTTTAACCTATTTTCTCTGCGGAATAAATTTTTCAAAAATAACAGAAATTATTCAAGGGTGCCATTTCAAAGACCCCAGCCTCTGTTGCAAACCACTTAAGATTTATAGAAAGAAATTTTTGCTGATCGAAGAGCGCAGAGCATTAAATCCACAATCAGAGTACTTGGGTGTGTGAATGTATCAGATGATTATTTCAAGACTTCTAGTTCACAAAAGCCATACAGAAACACAAATTTCGGTTTCAATTTTCACCTGGAATGACCTCAGCGGACAACTAACGAGACACGGTTGCAGCCATAATCTCCTATATGCAATATCCCGCACGAATCAAACTCGGTGGGACTGCTAGATAGGATTGCTTAAGTAATAGCGGTTCACTGCCCAGCCCCGCATGCATATTCACAGACGTAAATCTCATCAGCGTGGTCGTCTGAAATATTGCGACCACATGGAGCTACAAGCCCTTCAGTCCGGTAACACAGACGTTACAGGACTCCATAATCGCTCCCACATATGGGTTATAGCATGAGTATGTGTGATTCACATGACTTGAGTCAGGTAACTGCCCTCTGTATCATGCATATGGACTCAACGACCTTCCAGTTCACACCAGGCATCTTGTCCTGCCAGCTCTCGTTTGCAGGTGATTGTGCAGTAGTACTAGTGCAACTACTAATACTACTACTTTCAGTACAACAAATACTACAAATACAGCAACTTGTACTATTAATAATACTAGTACTTCTAATACTACTACAGCTACTAAAACTACTACTCATAATACTACTACTGCTTGTAATATTTTGGCGTCTAATACTTCGAAAGCCAAAACTACTACTACTTATGCTAATACTACTGAGAATTCGACCGTCGTAGTCCGAAGACGTCCAACGTATGCTCCACACCATGGAAATGCAGGGACGGTGACTTGCGCGTGGATTAGTGTTAAGTGATAGTAGCCTTGCGCTGCAGCAACTGCGCTCTCTCTTCCTCCCCTAAACATGCCCGGTCTCAAGACAGAGTCAAGAAGACCAGAGATGGGAGAGGGCGCAGGTGGCTGGCGCGGTCGGGGCCTCTAAACCCTTGCCACTCCTGGGCGTGCCACCATACCCCCATGTTTGGCATTTTATTATGGGAACGAAACCCGAATAACGCCTGCCATGCCCTGATGTGGTCCCCGTGTTGGTCCAACGCATCTACCAGGTGGCCAATTTACGTGGCACACTACTAAATCTACTACTACTACTACTACTACTACTACTACTACTACTACTACTACTACTACTACTACTACTACTACTACTACTACTACTACTACTACTACTACTACTAGTAGTACTACTTCTTCTACTACTACTACTACTACTACTAATACTACTAATACTACTACTACTACTACTATTACTACTTCTACTACTACTTCTACAACTACTACTACTAATACTGCTACTACTACTTCTAATACTACTAATATTACCACAATTACTACATAAATGCTAAGCAGTGAGTTGGGGAGACCTTCTTTTACAGTAGACAAAGGAATATGCTACCCCCTTATGAAGCAAATCCATACGAAGCACCTTATAACCTGAAGTGAATGAAAACCTAACAAGTATTTTTCGTCTGCTTGACGTGGCCTGCTGACTCACGGGCTCCAGCATCTTAACTGTTATGTTTTGAAATTCACGAACGCTTAACAGTTGTAAGAAAAATGTAACCTAGCATGCAGACAATGTAATATAAAGCACGAATCGTAAATTTTTTGTAAACACGCAGGAGGTTTTCCACTGATCTCTCAAGAACGCTAAACTGTTAGGCATGCCACCACCAGAAAAAACCCTAACTAAATTTTATTTAATTTAAAGCGGCATGCTTACGGTCACATTTGCCGATTAAATTCAAATGTAATAGTCGCTGACCGGTCTGCCAACATGTGAACTTTTGGAATCTTGCACTGCCACGAAGTCTGAACCCGTAAACTCATGCTAATTTCTCAGTGTATTTATCAAAAACATCTCGGAAAATTAAAAAATTGAAAGTTTTACCGATATCTCAGTTAAATTTTGCAAGACACGTGAATGAATATAACATCCTTGACATTAACGAATACTTTATATAACAATTATTCTGGGAGGATATTTAATGTAAGCATAAGTAAATGATGCATTGTTATACATTTATGTGCCAGGATAGTTAAATTTAGTCAGTTTTTACGTGCACAAACATTATCTTCTTCTTAACCTTGCATCTGCTCCTACTATAGTAATTTTCAAAATGTTTAGGTTTCTTAAGAAAAGCATTCTTCTAATAAACGAAATAGTATAAGTACTACTTACTTGGAGGTACATCATTGTTAATTTGTCGTTTCGGTGGCTGCTTTGCATTTGTTTCAGATTTTTTAGTGCTTTTGTAGGCCTATGACAACTGTCAAGTTACATACTCCAACAGAAATATCGAATTGGAAATTTTTGCTAAACCTATGGAAAACAGGCTTTCTAAAATTATTTACGCCGAGTATTTGCGATTTTTTAACTTTTAGATAAAATTCAGCATGGATCACCTTGACCACCAGAACTGTCGCCGAACTTCAGTTAGGAAATTATAATTAATTTTTCACTTTGGGCCGTACTACAGGATGAAATATTTCCAGATTGCAACTTCTGTTTACTGAGCTTGTCCTCCGAGCGAGGACAGAGACGGTTAAGTGAAAGAGACATCTGGTCGCACAGGGAAAGGCTGCTGACTGGGGGTTATCTCCACCAGACCAAATTATCTTTGGTTTGGCAGGAAATCATGTGTCAGACACAGTCAGGAGATAATTCATCAAACTTGAGACGACAGGGAGTGGTTGTGAAAGCTGCAGCTCACCGTTAACAAATCAATAAATTTCAAGATTTATAATACTGGAATGCAAAACCATAAGGCAGAGAAGAGGCAAAATTTTAGACTTCTCGGTTGGAGTTCCAAAGCCTCGGAAAGCTGTTTAGAACTTTCTTAGTTGCTAAAAAAGGGAAGCAAGCCTTTGGCACTCAGGAACCCGAACTGTTATTTTTTAGAATGGACCTGGCCTCTTTAACATTATGATTGCTTTGCCTTGATCCCAAACTGATCCAGCAGCTGAGCACAGATTAAGCTCCAGATGGATGCAACCGCACATATTGTATAACCTTCTCCTTCACATATATCTTTGGAAAGCGAAAGCACCACATATTTAGAGACGATTTTCTTCTGGGGTCTTTGTCGCCGGTCGGAGATAATGGCATAAAACTTAGTACGCGTAAGGAATTCCACATTGCTGCCTGAATAATTCTTCTTAAAAAGAAGGTTCGGTCGCACATGGAAGAAATGTTACTGCAGTTACCACAAACGTAACTGTCAAGGTTGACTAGCTTTTCCACACCTTTGTACAGCTAAATTATCAGCAGGTAATGCGGGACTTCTAGAGCATGAGATCAAATTTTCTATTCCTTCTGTCTGGCCTTGCTTAAGTGCGCCTTTGAACTTGCTAAAAAAATTGCCTTGGCAACCGTGCAAGGTTAATAATGGAAAAAAAGTGGACACAGGCCACTTGGAAGTCCAGGAACCACTCACTGCATTGGCATACTCTACAAGATGTTCAAATGTTTTTATGCAGAAATAGAAGAGCCTCGTTTGTGAAGTAAGCCACTTTGCACTTTTTGGGAAAGTGTTCTTCGAAAATGCCAAGACACAGGCAAAAGAGATCAGTGGCTATTTTCGGGACCACATGGCTCGATTTACTGCCAACCATGTACTCGACATTGTCCTCTATGAGCGAAGGTATTTTAAAAGTTGTTTTTCTAGTTTTTGTTGGCTTTCTGTACAGGTTAACATTTGTTTTGCGCTCCAGCTTTGGCTGTCAGTAATTTTGCTAAACTAAAATAAAGATTTTGTGTCGGGGTTACCTCTAACGCCGATGCAATTTCTCTTCTAGCGTGTTTAATTTAGGCCTGGTTCGGGGTGTTTCCGTGTAAAGAAATTGCAGATTGTGCTAACCGTGATCATTCAATAGAAAATCGATAATATCGATCTTCAGGCGGTAAGCGTATAGGGCTGAAAGGTTGCCGAGAAACCAAGGCGAGGCTGAGCTTAGTAATTGGTTGTAACGAAAATGAATCTTGGGATACCACAGAATTAGAAAATTGACAATTTAAATGATTATAACTTCCGAAAAAATGAAAAAAGTTGAGGTTGGCAAGCATGTGGTTTTGTTTACTCATCATAGGTCTGTGCAATAAAACAAGGCCTAAAAATGACCAACCTGCACGTTACTTACATTTTATGTATAAGGCCAACGGTGCCGTTGAGAGAAGGATGATAAGCGGTTGACCACCAATGACTCCGTAAAAGAGCCCACCGATGACCTGTGATAGCAGCACGCGAAAAACACCTAAAATGGATTATGACATTAAAAAAAAACAGAAGTTAAGTGCCAGTAGATTCTGACAAATTTATGATGAGGCACTTTGTTTGTTAGGATTTAAGAAAACGAAGATTTGGCAGACAAAGCGTCCGCTTAGGAATGACTTTGATAGTATGTCAGTAAGCGGTTGTTTTCAGCAGTTTAGACCAAATTAAAATACGCAGTTGGCAGGACACGGGAATTTCAACCCCCGTCTATTCCGAAGGCTTTGCGCTGATATCCCGGGAGATTAGGCTTACTGTGAGGGCTACGTTCAGATTAGAGTTATGATTAATATATCGGTCACTTTGAGGTTTGGGACACGATAATACTTACCCCTCTAGGCATCTTGCAATGCCATTGGACTTTCCGGGGAGGTTCCTATTCCCACCTCCAACCCGCATATTAACAAATTTGGAATCATTTCGGTCTGCGCAGAAACAAAGGCATAAATATTTACCCCTTTTTTCCGCAATAACCAACCCTTCCAGAGATAGGGGCAATAGCGTCATCACACGTGGCAGAAAGACAACCTGATGCCTAAGCGAGATAATAACTACTATCCAGGGGTCTGACTGGCTGTAAGCGACAGAAAAAAAGACTTTTTAATCTGATCCCTGGTTTCGATTGAGAGCTTAACAATCCCTTAAGTGGTGCATCGCGTGTGGAACTTAAGGCGTGCGGCCTGTTGATGAATAGCGTAATGGCCACCAGGGTAGAGAGGCCAGATCTTTGTCTGGAGTTAAAATTCACCATAAAAACGACGATTACATGTTTCAGCACCCTTTCCATAGCTTTGCTCCGAACCGACAGATCTTGTGACTAAAAAAGTGTCCATCTTCCTCCCTTTTTGACTCAAATAACTTTCTTTATCTCTCTACATCTCTGAAATTACAGCACGGGCCTAAACTTAAACGGTTCTTCAACGAAGAAAGTAAAAGTGAGCGAAAATCTTGTTATTGGTTGAGTATTTGAATGGAGTTAGGTCCCTGTTAGACAATGGGTTGCGCATGTCATCAAGAATGATTTGTCAGTCACTGGGCCTGCAACATTTCCGTTTAACAGCTTAACAAAATCTTGCCATGGCTACGCGGCTAGGAGGACCGAACTTTCGCAGTGTCCTCTCAACGCATGCGCCTCATAATGGCTTGTTTGGATGGCTGAAGGATGGTGGGGGCTACTTGGTTTTCGGAAGAGTTTGTCATCTCTTTGTGGAACCTTTACAAGCTGGCCTTTGATAAATGTGATTCATTTTGCTTACATAGGGGCCTTTTAATTGATTGGGTTTCCTATTGACAAATAATTCCGCTCAACTCCATTTGTTATGGCATTCCTGGATGCATTTGGTTTTGAACAGCATCCAGTTTCTCTCCTTTATACATTTATCAACTACTTTGTCTAACCGAGAATAATTACCCTCCCATAATAAACTGTCAACGGACTTGTTTGCGACGATTTTTTGAATGGGTCCTTTAGTCTGGCAACCACCCTCTCTAATACTGAATGGTTTAAAAAAACTTACGGTGTTAACTGAGTTATATATCAAAAAAATTCCGTAGTGATAAAAACTCCAAGTTATAAATGGCTGCTTCTCAATTTCTCAGAATTTCGTCACTAACATGGCCTATATAATCCTGCACTAGGGTTAATAGGCGCAAATACACAGCTGCAAGAGATATTTGACCAGATTCCACAGCGGTAGGACTGTGTTATATGCATTAAAATGCCTAAAGAAAACTAATAGTATATATAGTTGGGTTTCGTTATGCACCATACTACCTGCATAGGTATAAGCTTAAAGCCCAGAGAGGTGTTTCGCGGCAGCAAGAAAAAACTGCGAGATTTTCGGTTCATAATTTGGGCACCGTGCTTTTCCCGTCTGCTTTTTGATCGCAATTCTGTTTAAAATACTGCTTTTAATTTCCTCAGAAGTTAATCGTGAGCTTGGCTTAAGTAGTCTGACCTTATATTTATAGGCGTACACTGACTGTTTATATTAATATTTGGGCCAAAGCCCATCGGCCGCAATCATCAGAGCAACCATATATGTTAACCTTTCATTTTCAGAGGACTCAATACGTTTCGCTTCCCTACGGCGATAGACAAATTACCAACCCAAATAGCGTAAAAATTGTTTGCGTTGAATGTCATTATTTTCTGATACTCAGCAGTACAGAAGGATTATTTATGTAAGTATACTCATCCATAAAATGCAGTTTCGTTGATGCAAGAAATTGGGTACTAAGACGGAAGACTACGACTCCAAACACATAGACAGTGGTCTATACAGACGAGCAATCGGCTGCAGGGTAGTCACTATGTGACTGCTGTTCAGTTTATTACCCGTTCACTAGCCATGTGTTGCCAGAGATGAGCCGTGCTCCACTGCTCAGCTCTGATACACGTTGTAGTGCTAAACAAAACTCACCAAACCGACCAGAAGTGTTGGAGTTGCGGATTTCTCTTCGTGTGAGAACTTTTATCCCCTTGAAATTGATGGAGGTAATTTAACCTGATACACGAGGCAAAAGCTGTCCTCTGAAATAATGTCTGCTACCAGAAGGGGAGAGGTGACTTCCAGGAAGAAGAAGAAGGTACGATTAGCAGACTAAGATCTTTATTTCCCTGTCCTCTGGGATGCACACGCGAATCCATCACTAGAGCCAGAGCCAGGTAAGAGTTCGATTGCCCAGATTTTTTGGTATTTATAGGATGTAGTTGCAAGGCCACCAGACCCAGGTCGACAAGTGGAACATAGAGTGAGCTTGATGCAGTGAAAGTGTACTCTCACTAAAATTCTGCGCAAGTTACGACCTGCACCAACCTTCTGTGGTGCATACGGTGAACATCGTCGAAAACGAGGTCACACTGACTTACTAGGCCACTACATGCCTGTCATAATCGGCAACGCCCGAATGCATCACAGATCACATTTCGGACGGGCCAGATGTTCCAGTATGCAATTTTCAAAACTTCAGGTTAATAAAGCGCTTGCTCTAGTCGTCGTGGCTCAGGAAATAAATCCTGTGTATGTGGCCGTTAACAATACTAAGTAATCAGACAGTGTCGCCAACGTGGTTGTATTGGCTGAATGTCTTTCCGTGAAAAGGACTTCTGGCCGATGACTGCGTTACTCTCCTCCATAGGCCCAACTTCCAATAGCCAGCTAAGCAACCTGCCAATTCCTGAGTGGTTATTACTGTAGGATCGTGATCACCGTAGTACACGGGAGCGCAACTGACTCTCGTCGTCGTATAAATTTTGGCTAATCCTGATACCCTTATTACCTTAGGGCTTCTTATCATGTTGCTTTGTTTAAATCGCACCGCAAATAAACGATGCTGACGAAGTAGCCGGCCCTGAATGACCAGGAAGTGTCGGTGACATTTGCGACCAGAGTCGTCAACCGATCCACGCTGAGTGCCCACCGGTCTGTCAGACCAAACAAACGGCAATAACATGGCCGACAAAGAAAAGGGAGATTGACATGTACATTTCTGGCTAATAAGCAGTCATCAGCCAGTCATACCTAAAACATGAATCCACTCTCAGTCTGCATACAATATTGATAAAATTCGAAGAACCGAGCTCGCCCGGGCGAGACTGTCCCCCAGGAAGCAACAGACTCTTATTTAAATATCTGTCAATGCACTGTCAAGTACGGAGGACAAAAACGACACTATACGATGAAAAAGCTGGTGCACATGCGCAGTCTTTTGCCCACGCACATGGAACCTTTGCCGACTCCTGTAGTTCAGTCTCGGTGGACGCCATACGCCCCGCAGATCCTGTCATGTGCAAACTTGCACATATTTCAGACCTTCGGCAAACGCCCACCCAACACAACATCACGCTATAAAAGCGGTGTCCGCTTCACCCCCACCCACCAAAACCGCCTCTCGCCTTTCCCGCATCCTCTCAGTTCTCTGGCCTCGAAACCACAACCACCTTGCCTGAACATGCTCTCCCCATAAATAACTCCCGCAGTTTTTTCCCGCAGGCTACAATGCCGTAGAGAAGCGTTCACTGGCATTGTGACCGCGAATTGCCGAAAAAATGCTTCGGCTAAGAAGCCCAGGAGTTCGCATACTGCTTTTGGATGAGGGTCTCGTGTTTCAAGACGAAACGACAGGCTATCCAGCGATCGCGGTTCTACAACTGTCAGAGGTAAACAGCTGTCGACACGTTCCCGTATCGCCAAAGCTTCAACTTTTACAAAGGGATTTGGTTTGCTAACGTAGGTAGGAAAACGGGTTGAGCAGCACGCTTTACCTATGAGGTTTGAGTATCTTAATATCGGTCAGATGTGGAGCTTAGCGGAGGGGAGTCTGCCCAGTCGGAAAAAAATGCAGTGACTCTTCGGAGGTTATATCCTCGGTCTGGCATTGGTCTTAGGAGGAAGTACGTAAACGAAGAGCCTCAGGGAATTTAAATATCACTTACGATGGTATTAAAATGCTCACGGGGGCAGGGATGAATATCCCGAAAAACAGGTGTCTTTGCGCCACAATTACAGCGAAATAGGTAACGTTTATGGTTACGGTAAGGGTTAAACTTAGGGAAATTTTTAAGCCAAGGGTTAAAATAAGCATTGATAGAAGTTGGGGTTATGTTTAGAATCAAAGTAAGGGTTAGTGGTAATTTTACGGTTAGGTTCTAAGGCTCCGTTACGGTGAAGATTACGACAACGGCTTAGGTTTTTGGTAGGATTAATGGTAGAGATATCAATGTTCGTGGTTTTATGCACATGGTAACCGTAATTACCCGAGCGAAGCATTCGTTTTCCTGTTTCCTAGTTAGGGGGACATATACCTTATTCTTACCAAATGATTAGAATATGGACTGAATGACTCCCAGTCGACCTTTGTGTCCTGTTACGTAGACCATTTAAGTAATTCTTACCATCCAAGTGGATGAAGGAAACAGAGTAATTACATAGCCATCACAGCAGCGGGTAACCCAAAAATGAGAAGGGATTTTGCAACAGCGATTGTTGATGTGGACTTGTTATATCAGCAGTTTAGTGTACTGCTCGCTGTTAACCAAATAATATCTGCAATGTTCTCATCCAAAATAATACAATGGTCCTGAGGACGGCAAATAGCTGCCTACCTCATATAACCTGAAATACAAAACCTTCTAAACCATGCAATTACGCTAACTTTTCATGTGAAATTTTTTGAAATGAGACCTTTAGGCATGACGCCTACATAAGTGATTCCAATATAAATCACACTCTGACTTAGAAAGTTGGGGTGCGTGACTGCTGGCTTTTAGTGGTAACATAAGTTCGTGGTGTTCTGATCGGCGTGGCGTAGGTGATACGAACCTCTATGTAAAAGCACCTTCTTTTAGCGCGTATGATTGAGGCGACACCGTGAGATATTTTAGTTTTCATCAATCGGGTGCTCAAAGCAATCGCTGTGGAACACAGCATGAATGGCCTGCTTATTCAATTTTCGTAAATTTGGTTTTGGTGAAGTGTTTTTCGTGGATTCTGTTAACTAACTGCTGTAAATTATGTCATAATATTTTAAACGTGTTGCTGACAATTGAAAAAAAGAATTATAATTCATTTTTGGGGTTTTTGCAGGTCAGCGTTTACTTGGAGAGGAATGCAAACATCCAGGATATTAAGAAAGATGTTCAGAGCATGTGGCGCTCACAGGTCAAATCAAAGCTCGCTGACTAACAGCAGTGGGTCAAATACTTTTTTGAATCCGATTTCTTATGCTAAATCAATTTTTTTCATGCTCATCGTGAATGTCACTGTGAATGGCACTAAGAATAAAAGATAGAGCTGAGCAGTAATCGATCAGAACCCCCGCATAGTCTGTGTGCGGACTGGGATGAGGGTACGGTAGGCTGATTGCCTTAGCAGAACAAGATAGTTTGACAGTGAGCTCCACACCGAAATCCACAGCTTAAAGTTAAAAGACTGCTCTCACTAGAAGATTTTTGATGTTTTTGAACATAACTGCCGAGTGTGTGGGCAGTACGCGTTTACGCCTGCAAGTTCGATGTCCAGCCTCAGTGAGATTACTGTCATGCTCAACTAACTAAGTGGAAAAAAACTGCTACGAAAATATCCTCTGTCTTTGTAGATTAAACTCATGAGTAGCAAATTCACCGACTTCGAAAAATGCATCATTGCTTCCAAAGCTGAGTGTTTTTCCCACCCAAGAAACTGTTTAAAACATCATTGTCGTGAATGTGATGACGACATTTAGCCGTGACTTATTAGTACGAAACCTGCTGGGCTGGACCGCGTGGGGGTGGAATCAGGACACCTTTTCGCCCTACAGGAGTATTGCTCACTCCAGGACAAACCTGCCTGCGTTAAAACATAAGTGACGTTCTGGAGATGACGTAAGACCAGGCCGGATTCACTCAAGTGCACTTGGACACATCAATCTAAGCAACCATCTAACGGACAATGGATTTCTTTTTCCAGTATTGAGACAGCTTTGTAGTCAGCGTCTGTAAAGGCCTTTCTAGGAGGTAAAGGAAGATGTGGATGCAAAAACCTGGGTAAATTATTACAGTAATCCTTCGACTCTTCTTGGTTTGTTTTTCGCAAATTTGATACTTCACAGGTTTAATCCTACAATTTGTTAGGCAGATGTTAGAAACTTCGCGTTTTGTTGTATTTTTTATAATTTTCCTACGTATATTTAAATGAACAGTATAGTCTTAGAGAGCACAGGAAATACTAAAAAGGTTGACAAGGTTCCTAACAGTTCCTAAAGTGGAAAGAAGGCTCATTGTGTGTTATATTATATATATATATATATATATATATTATTTATTAACTTATATTATATTTTTATAAATTATAGACATATTCGCTAAAGAATGTGCTCACACAGATCCCTTTCATTCTCGATGCAAACGAACTTCGTACAGGTGGTAGGGCTCACTAAAAGGCAACCAGAACCAAGTGGTTGAGCAGCTGCGCCATCTTAATATGCGCATTGTTGTGTTTCCTGTCCCAGCCGGTTGTCAGATTTACGATTGGCTGAATGCTGTCAAATATGCTTGAAACTTTACCGAATTATTTATATATATATATATATATGAAATGGAACCGACAAAGACAAGGGAGACCGGAATGGCCATTTCTGGCTTATTAGCCGTCATCAGCCAGTTATACCCAATCCCAAGTATGGCACACCTGGGATTCGAACCCGAAACGTTTGGTATTTGAGTTGAACGCTCTACCATTGAGCCACGTGCTCGTTGTTTTGTCGTTTGTGATTGGGAATATGATGAAAGTGTGGGGCTCACCAATCTGCTTAAGGAACATGTATGTTGCGTTGTGCTCTGGAGCTAAGACTAGAGCTCTCGCAGGCGGCGGCATATATATATATATATATGAGGTTGCAGGAGAATTGAGCTTTAATATGCATATATATACTTTAAAGCAGCAATATAAATGTTTTAGGGGTATCGTTACGTAATTTCCACGATATTACTGTACTCACCTATTTTGCCCATGGTGTTTTTGGCGTTCAGGACTCCAAATGCCAAGGAGGGAAGGAGGCAGAAGAAGTAGAGGAAAAATACCGTTGAAATCACCTTTCTGATGGTGTGTGCTCCTCGATAGGCTGCAAATCAAACAAAGCCGGTGTCAGCTGCAATTTTCCAGAGCTCCATGCTAGAATACGGGCGGCTGGCATCTGCCTTACTATTCTCGTTACTACGCATGGCGTTCCCATGGAATGCGGCACAGGTCAAAATGGCCTAATTACCGCTCGGGTAAACGCCTGAATTTGGAAAATGGGCTTTTGATGGTTTAATGGTAGGGAATAAGTAACTCTGGTAACGCAAGAGGTCCCGCGCTCAATTCCAAGGACATGAGGGTTTGGGCTAAGACTAAGATTAGACTTAAGCTAATTTCAAATTTTTTAAATTAGGTTTAGGGCTATAGGTAAAGTTATGGTAAGGTTTGGTTTACGTTTTGCGTAATAATTTGATTTAAAATTAACGTTTAGAACCCGCCATGAACTGTACCACTAGTCTACCTACACTAATAGCTGAAGACAAAAACCCCAGGCTCGTGTAATACGTGACTGGTGTTAATAAGAGTTTAACGGGTGGGGTTTTGCAGGGTTACCATAAGGTTTAAACGGTCCTTGCATACTTTTGTGCGTTGGTCTTTCTGCTCGTTGGCTTAAAAAAGTCAGTGGTGCGTATCTGTTATAAAGACTTCAAAAAATGTAATAGCCCGAGCAGCTAGCGGCTTGAAAGCTCTGGAGTGACTTAATTACCGATTTCATTCGCCCAGGCTTCGGTGGAATCTTGCTGCTTCGACATCGGTGTGAAATGGCTAATTGTTTCTGACGTGAGACATTCGCCAATCGCACACTTGTCCCATCGTCAAGCATGCAGCAAACACGCTCCTGGGTTTTGTCGCTTTCTTGGTATTTTTCATAGCCTACGGCTATTGTGGAGGGATTTTCCTACTACCGGGATACCTCGGTTGTTAGCTCAACCTGAAATGTATCTCCGGCTGCCTTGTGATCAACTGCTAGTCCTCCTGGTATCAAGCGTTCGCCTGGGTACACATACAGGCTTCCGTGGTCCAGAATGTGCAATCACCTGGCGGTTATGTTTGAGCTCTGCTTGGTCTTAGTAGTGCGCAGTATTTATAAAACAAACAATGAATTCTGCAGACCGTGTTGATATTCGATCACTTCAAATGTTGCTCAAAGTCTGTTCTCAGCCGGTTTGGTAATAAAACAGTCATGGACCACAAAGGGTCATTTTCAGGGTTTGTTCTTCATGCCTTGACCTATTTTTAACTTCCAAAGCCCCCTTAACTGACAATAAGTAACTCAGCCTGCATGTGCATACGTGTGTGTGTGTGTGAAGAACATCCGTAGCTAATGGCAACCCAAATAACAGAATGTGACTACTGGTGTGCTGACACTGGGCTGCGAATGTGGTATATGGAAAGGCGGCATGATAAATGTGTCCCGTGCCGGCTTGTGTAAGCGCTAAATTTAGCGTTGTCTGTAATTGGGGCGAGCAGCTCACAGGAATGTGGCTCTGCGTTCGTGGGAGGGGAGGAGAGACAATCGCTGTTCAAGCGCATCTTTTTATAACTAATCCAAATACCAACAAGATTAGTACCACAAAAATGGCTGCTGCAAATCATAAGGATCACAGAATGCCTGCTTGGAGTCAAATAAATGTGGGGCTTTTGCTTCAACAGCTTCCACTGTCAAGGATTTCACATAATCTGCAAGGTTGATTCCCAAGCAGTACCTGGTGCAGCGGATCATGGTCAACAAGCTGAGGAACTGAGCAGATTTGGTTCACTTCTCGAAAATTTTCAAAACAACCTGTTTATGCGTTCAAACGAAACGTTAAATAAAACAGTGCAATATGCAAGATTATCCGAAAGTACTGTGGTTCACCGAATCCAAGAATTCCAAGCCATTTGCAACAGAAAGCACATATAAGTACGCAGATTGGCTTTGAAATTGCATAGAGAATGGCAATTTCACGTTGCCTGACACGTTTAGAGAAAGGAGGGGTATTTTAGGAGCTGATAGTCGTGCTCAAACCACGAATAACGATTTTAAAATTAAATTTCATCAATTGAGGGGCGAGCTTTTGAATTTGAGCTGCCATTCTCCTCCATTTACATGTGAATTTTCTTATATTTACATAGCCTGGCCCATTTTTCTAATTAAGAACTGCTATTTACCACTGATTATTTATATAAGCTATGATAAGATGTTCAATTGAAAATGATGCGTGCACCGTTTTGAAAGAAATCTGGCGCGATTTGGCGATGCAGTCATAGCCGACCGTTATAATGCCGAAAGTTGCAGGTTTTATTTACTACAGATCTTCTGTTCTCGTCGTGTGTGCTAACTCTTTTGCCCACCTATTTTATCCAAAGCGAATGGAGCTCTATTTTGTTGAAAAATTTGAAATGATACTTTAAAAATAAAGCTTACCCCTCTCTCTCTCTCACTCTCGAAAATCACCGCGCGAACACTTTAACGACCTGGCCTCACACATCTTTCCTTTCCAGTAACTTTCGTCCGTAATGCATCTACGAATGGCATTTGCCTACCCAACCAGCGTTTGTGAAGGTCATCTCGGCTGCACAGCCTGAAATCCGCTGCTCTTTCAAATGAGGTGTGCTACACGAGGTCAGTGCGCTGCGTTAAATGCGTAACAGAAACCGGTTCTGTTCCTCTGACAAGGCGGGAGGGCCATGCGTGAGAGTGAATGTGCCCAGTTTGCGGCAAAGTGGTGCACCAAATTTCACGTTTATTTCTCGTCACATCGTCTATTGATGTCTGTGTTATGGAGGACTGACACGGTGTGGAGTCACGGCCAACAACAGAGGTGACCACACACGGCAGAGCAGGTTAAGCCGGCTGTGGAACATACGCGCCAAAAAGGTATCCAATCAGCGTTTGGTGCTTTTGCTCAGTGGCCACCGGTCAAATATTTGAGTTATTCCCTGGGGAATTGTCGCGCAAGAGCCCGCCAATCCATCACAGGCACGCAATAAATCTGAATGTACTAGAAGGCTCAGGCGTCCAACTAAGTAAAGTGAGATTGGACTAGTTGCTGATAGAAGCAAACAGTCAAGTTCCAGGAAGCAATTTAGAAGACGCAGAAGAAGTTGCGATCACTGGACCATGGAACTATACTTCGCGGGGTTGCTTGGTTAATTCCATTTTTTTCTGGATTTCCTAATGCTAGTATTTACTTGTGAAGCCTCTGGAAAACCTGTTGACGTCAACTACTTCCCTTTTAGGAAAGAGTTCTTTCTTTTTGACGTACCTCTCAGTGCATCACTTAAATTTGGTATGTAATAAGGGTAATAGTTACAGTACCTGCACATTAAGATTCGCGGGTACCATTCGATAACTTTTATTTAAACCTTTTGTTCATTTTACTCCACTCAGACCCACACACTTTAATGTTCTGTGGAAGGTGAAACTATCAGAGGAGATACGAACTCTGTGTCACATGGTCGATAAAAGAATACCTTTATATGGTTGGGAGGCAGGGCGCACAAATGCTGACACCACTCATGTACTTGTCTGGGCTCTTGGCCATGCATAGGAGTTCACTTAAGAAGATAAAATAAGGACAGTCCCTTCGCTTTGATTTCCTCGCCAGGACTACAATCGCCGAAGCAGATTACAGGATAAGTCGAGGGGAGCCGAGCGACACCTTGAATTTCTCTCAAAACCGTGTATCGACCGGACAGTTACAGGAACAGCTGCGCGTTAGCAATGTCTTCGAAAAGACCACGAAAATAATGTAATGCTTCAAGTGTTCGATTCAGCCTGTTTGCTACCTGCTGAAGTATTTGCGAGTGGTGTATCTGCCTCCATACGTAAGCAGAGTTCACAGAGAACTGAACCCGAAGTCATAAACTAAGTTTAACCTGTCCAGTGCAAGAGCTGCCGTTGGGGGTAAAAATTGCTGGACGCTTCGAGGTAGACTGATGTTTTGCGGCAACAGCTGTGATCTAGGCAGTTTTCACGCTAAAAACGACTACGAGCATTTTTGACGTTCGCAAAAAAAATAGCACGCTACCACAAACGCGTGCTGTTGTAAACGAGGTTTTTGAGAGAGGCATGTATCTGCAGGACAGATGGAAATGTAGTGCACTATCGTTTACGCCTGCTTTCGCGACTAGGGCACCGTATAGACAGTTGGGGGAGGGGTGGCTTTTTCAAAAGACCTTGAGTACACAAAAGCCCTTATTACATTAAACGGGTGCACAGTGGACCATCACCTAGTCAGGGTCTTAAGCAATTTTTAAGCATTCACCAGCACAGAACATCTGTACAATTTGTAGACTAAAAACTTGTGGAAAATTCACCAAAACAGTATTTTAACAAAAGTTTGGTCAGTCTTGTTTATGATTCTCCAGGCTTCCTGTAAAAATAAGTGTCACGAGAAGAAAAGGCAGGTGTCCGCACAGACGGTACCATGGAGGTTAAATACACAGTTGAGCCTTCTAGACGTAGCCGCCTCAGTGTAGCCATAACAGCCTGTGTTTGCTAAGTCAGACTACCAACGACCCCTTGAAGTCAAATCTATTACTGAAATGATCCTGCACAACTGTTACAATAGAGCCCAGTGTCCTCATAACAGCACCCTGCGGATCAAGTGTGAGTAACCTAGGCAACTCGCTTAAATGCGTTGTTCGCACGCATCACTATCTATTTCGTAATCTTCCTGGTGGACGCGCAGGGAGGTGAATCACTACTTATTCTTCCTATGGTAGTTTGATTGACAAAAAACGATCCGTTTGGGCAGTTTACAATGCCTGCCTTAAAACTGCCAGTTAATTCACTATTCATTCATTTTTCATTTTCCTGCATCCCTCACAGTGGTATTTCTCCAAAATTAGTTGTTAATTCCTTTTTCAGTCAAGCAAACAGGGCACTATGAAAGCATATTATGCACACTTATGTCTTTAAAACTGATATTTTCCGTAAGTTGGCCAGTCAGAACCGCATATCCTATAATCAGACTGTCACACTTACATTTGGATTTATTTCGATTCAAACCAAAATATTATTTTTGGATCAAATCTTAGAAGAAGCGATTAAATGTGCCAAATACCTTAAGCTTTTACCTTTTTAAGGGAAAAAACATGATATAGTTTTCTGTAAAGCATTTTAGGCGATGAACTCATTAAAAGGCATACGAATGCATAGAACGCATAACTGGTACAATCTTTCAAGGGAGATCGAACTAACGGAACAGGGAGTATATGGAGGGGGAAACATAATATTTCAATTGTATCAACTGACCTAGTTTTATTAACCACTCCGGCGCGTAAAATAAGCTAAAGGTAATTAGGTTTTGCTCTTAGACAGACCAATTATAAATCCTCTGCTGCTTGCAAAGCATGTTATCGCATGTCGTAAGTGTCATTCTATATTAACCGTACAAGTCATCCTGGTTACCGTCATGCCAGTTATCATTTATTTAAACAGAATGTTAAAACTTTTAGAAGTCTGGAAAATCATGCATTGGAATTTGCTTTTAACAAATGTTGAAATGCTGCAAATGTTTTTGGACACGCGGGTATAATACATCTAGATATTTCCTTACTCTAGCCTCATTCCACCCCAAAAAGGCAAAAGTGCCATATTTTTTTATGTAAGAAATATTTTGTCTTGATACTTGAAGCCTGCATAGATATCCTGGTATTCAACATACAGAATAAAGCGTAAAATAATTTGCAGACTACAGTTAGAGAAAAAATACGTCTTCCATGGAGACATTAGCAGGGTTAAGGCACTTCAACGGTTTAAAGTTGTTGGAAAATTTAACTTGCATCTTTGCTCTTATTTCCTACATTACTGAAGCCCTTGGCCGGAAATATTTGAGAAATTCCAAAGGTCTTTTTAAAGAAACTATGCCATATCTAATTTGTGAATGGCAAATATGAAAGAAGATGCGAGCAGTCTTCTAAAATATAGCAAGATTGAATAATTTACTTGGTTCTTACTGTTAATAAAACCTTAAAGAGAACAGCAAATTATTACTCTAATAAATATGATAAACGTAATTGTTGGCCATTCTGCCTGCAAAATACGATAAAACGAGAAAAGGGGTTTGAAAATCTATTAAAAGCACATACTGTTTGCGTCCTGGCATAACTAGCACAAGCACCCGAAAATAGGCTCTTTAAAGGTTAGTTAATAGTTCAAATTGAACTCAACCATACGATTGGCTAGTGCCTCAATAGCAGAGTACTGGGCTTAAAAGCACCCATTTACTAGAAAACCTGAGTTCAAATTCTGGGTAATGCAAACCTTGGGTAAAATAAGCTTGCTCAGCACGCCTGATAAGCCGGCAACCGATAAACACATGTACCATATCTCTGTCGGTATTGCTTCCTGCATGCACGAGGGATAGGTTTTACCTTCTCATGATGGCTATCAACTGAACTTGAAGGTGCAAGGTGGCGATATGTCCCGAAACTTCATTATAGACTAGCGTTTTATTCCTGAGTAGGGGATGACTCGAAGAGGGAAAGGGTATATGCCCAAGATGCCAAAGACTGTTGGACGATCCCGCTAAATAGCTGCGAACTATTGTACGCCCTTACTAACCGGGCCAAGAACACAATAGATAAGGTTTTGGGTTAGGTTAGGGTTAGGGTTCGTTTAACGTGTGGGTAGGTCTGGATGTTTAAGTGAGTAATATCGTTTTATTCATTGCTAAAAATACTAGCTCACTTAATTGATGACGATGGCCCTGATCGCATCATCATTTTCGATTATTGGCGTGACATTTAGTCTGCAATTTGACTGGCTATCACCCTTGGTGCCGACCACGCGCATCTTCCCTTCACCGCGTGGTTAATAATTGTTTTCCTGACAGTATCACAGAACACGATATGGAGGCGGATGATCAGTTCACTTGTTACTTGAATGTGGGCCAGAGAGCCATAAATCAATCAGCGCGTAGCTTACGCGGTTGTTTCCTCTTGCGAGAACATGTGCCTCACCAAACTTGAAGGTGTAGTCATATCCCGTCACATGAGCCGCCTTTTGGGAGCTAGCATTATTCCCCCTCACTGCTGCTGCATGCCATTCCATTCGCGTTCTAAGTAGTGTCCCACGTTTTCCGATGTAGGTGCTCTGTATGTCACTGCAATATATTCGATAAAAGACTGCAGATTTTTTCTGCCATGACAGTATATCTTTCGGCCTCATGACCTGTCACTCGGTGATTTCCTTCAGTCTGTGTGCAACTCCAAGTTGTGGGAGAAGGTGGCTGACAGCTCCCGAGACGTTTTCCATGTACGCTAGCGCCCACCAAAAGTAAGGGACGGTTGAAAGTTGATTGCCATGGCATTTACGCATGCACCAACTGACAAAGTTGCGTGGCTTACCATTGGCTCTAAGAACCCTTTTCAGCTAATTTTATTCAGCAAAGGCAGATTCCTTTTGGCGTAAATGCTTGTAGCTAATAGTAAACGTGCTCAAGCTGATACAGAAAGCATAGCGCTGGTCAAGACTGACTCTGCATCCACCAAACGCACATGATCACTTCTCAGGAATGCATCTTCGTAAACTTTAACTCATTCCGTTGGATTACCTTACTGACTTGGGTCCTGAAAGGGCTCTGTACAATTTTGACTTTACCAATTATCCCCTGCATGTCGGCTGCCTGACCTGTATTGCGTCGACGATATTGTGTTCTTGGAAAAGTGTGATCTTTGTGTATGTATCGCTTTTCAAGCTAGATTTTTCAATATTCACTTTATCTTTAAAGCTGCCACGAAGCAGACGTATGTAGACGTCAACTTGCAGAGCAAAAGTGATTAATTCATACGTATCAACGCTGTTGTTGCTGTTGCTGCGCGACCAGTTGAGTCATCAGACACGTTACCAAAATCTGCGTGTAAAGAGCATCCATTGTGCACTTCTCCTGTACGTTTATTAAATTTGACAATGTGCATGTTGAACGAACTACAATTTAAGTCTTTCGAGTTTCGTTGCCAGGAAGCCACCTTTCGTGTAATGTACACTGACCAGGTTGGGGATGCAGCAGACCGATTGGCAGTGACAAAATCGTGAAAACATTCAGAACCCTCCAGCAGAATAGATGGAGTCACCTAGAGACGTATCTTTTCATTCATCCTAAGTGGTCAGGATGACTCTTCCACATTATGAGCCCGAAAAAGTCAGTGCAAACTCGAATTCAAAACCTGCTAGCACAGAAACGACGGCTTTGTTTTTGAGCCCAGCCTCTGAGATTTTCATTCCTAAAGAAGCCTAAACACCCAGCTAACCAGATCTATTCGGTTGCATATCAAGGCGCATATGTGTATGGGGAGCAAGTGCAGACGGTGTAATTATGTATGTCAAACACTGTGTCGCTCCCGCACCAGACACATAACCGGCTAAGATAGTGACTTAGGCCTAGAACTGGGAATAGAGTGTGAAGTTGAAAACAAAGGGCCTTTTCCCCTATCTGACGCGCTTTTACTATCATGGTGGGATAAAAGCAGTGGCTTGGAAGTTTGCTAACTTTCGGAATATCTCAGACCGCGCAGTTAGCCCGACGTTTGTTTTTGTGAAGGGGAGTGTGCGGTAGATGCGGCGCAAGTCTTCTATTCATATAATCTAATTAACGTGCAAGTGGCCATCCCTGCGCGGCCATCCTATGTGGCCCACCGTGGAAGTCATTGCGGTCAACGGATGAAATTTTATATTTCAATTTCCATAATTCCTATTGAAAGACAAGGCCACGTTAGGCAACCAAAGAAGGAGATGACATTTTAGGGATTTCTATCGACCCAGTTGCATCCAAACGTAATTGAAGATTAAGAAGACCTTCAGAGGTCAAACGTACCTTGCATGGATAGAAACTTTGCATTCACACTTCAGTTAGATATCTGAAGACCCCATTTATTAATCTATGACCAGCCGCTTACATTGACATCTTTTCTCGAGCCTTTGCACCCAAGAAACAGAGACAAGAAAATCCGACAGAAGTATCTAATCAGACTACAAAAATGAGATTTCCAGAATGAAAATCTAAGAAATGGAAGTTGTTCGATTCCTCAGATTCAACTAATATTGGATCCCATCCCTAGGTCATGTAGCAGTTATTAAATTTCCGGTTTGACGATGCTGAAGTTTCCTTTAAAAAAGCATAGTTCCTTCATTGTATACTTTTCTACCTACTGAAGATAAATTAAGGTTGGTACGCCTATTTTCTAAAAAAATGTCAGTGCGCAGTCTGATTTAGTTGACTTTGGGTAGAAGACTGCACTGTGCGCATTCTCGGCAGGTTTCCGCCAAACACGACTTTTTAAAAATAAAATATTTATCAATAAATAAATGTATAAACAAATAAACAAATGAATTAAATATTTATAAATACTTGTGTCTTGTTAGTTAAGGCCCCTGATCACATGTTTTCCGAATGTCCTGCTGGCATTAGTGATGCTCATCCCAGCCGCGGTCCTCAGTTAATCAAAAACGTAAAAAACTCTCTCGTACCACTCACATTTGTTGCTGAGAGTCTACTTTGCATTTCGACTGCAAGCAACCACGTGCGATGAGCGTGAGAGGCGAATATTTTCACAAACACGCAAGCGTCTGGCAAATGCATGCTGCAACATCTGGCCCGTCAGAAAATCAGCTCTTTGCCTATAATTACCTGCGAAGCAGCCAATTTCGACAGGCATGTCGTAGCGTAAGGACTAAATCCTGTATACTTTACAACACCTAGGCAATGCCACGTCGCTTATTTAATAATAATAATAGTTTTATTACATGCCGGTTGACATGCATTATCAGACGAAATATTCAGTGGGGATCAGATTGGCAGTGAAAAAACTCCTGAATATATATCATTTTTCGTGTTTTTCGTATATGTATGTTATTCAGGAGTAAACAACTGCTGCCTTTGGGAAGATATCAGTCCAGATTGGGGAAGGGCTAACACAAGTTCACTTTGTTTGCCGTCTCACTGTCTTTTTTAAGAGTACATCCGTGGACAGTTGCTCGCTGTCTGCCGAAGAAGTTAACGGCGCAGGCTACAGAGACGGTGCCATAGCCCTGTTTCTGAAGCTGGATTCAAGTGAGAACCCAAAGGATCAAACTAGTAGACATTTTTGTTCCAGCGATCGTGTCCCTTTCGTATGAGTAGGCGTTTAAGCAAGACAGACTGTTTTCGGAGTTAACATGTTGATGCAATCCGAAGATGAATAACGATAGTTTAAGACCTCGTTTTTGACAGAGAAGGAGTTAATGATAATTCGAAGAAAAAGTGCGGTTAATTCTTGCCCCTAAAGTAAAGTTCTGTATTTCAACCAAGCATCAACGTGATGTTAAAACGAGCAGTACTATATCTGGTATTTAAGCGAACGCACAGAGCGAGCTACTTTAGTAAATTATGCAACCTGGGAAGTGTTTATCTCAATGGACATTCAGTACAGCGTTACTTGCCAACATTAACACATTTTACCAGTCGCTTCTCACAAACGGACCCAGAGACATGGACCAGCGCAGGGAGTATCAACAAAATTGTTTATACGGTAGGAAGTATGATTTCCAGGGAATTCAATGATTTGTGTTTTGAGGTAACTTGTTTTGAACTGTGATGTTCATCGGGCTAGTACATTTATATGGGAACGGAGTACAAGCTAAGACAAAAAATCATTAAGTTTAATCTCGTCATACCATTGACTCGTGTTAATATGGGAAGGGGTGGCGATAAGTGACAAATGGTTAGGCAGCAGTGCGTGTTTGGTGGTCGTTCACGAAGGGGAGGGCAGTGGAAGAAGAGACGGCCTGAAGTGGATGTAATTAAGCCGTCGTTGGCCATGCTAAGCGCGGATCTTGTAGCAGGTTCTTTCGAGCGAAAAAACTGGCTTTCTCAACCGGCTGGCGGTGACTTCTGCTGTTGATAGCAGCCACTGATACCATAAAGAGGGTTAGTTTGGTGGAACCTTATAATTCACGCGGAAGGCTTCCTAAGGGTCCACATGGTGCCCGGAAGCAACCAGGTGTGCGATAATAGCGCTGTTTATGCTTTTAACTTCACCTTTTATCAACCATGCTGGGAGGTGTCCCCTTATTCTTTTGGCTAGGCGATGACTCGTGCGACCAATATGATCTGCTCCACAGGAGCCAGTGAATGAGTAGATGCACGTGGAGGTTGTCTGATCCGGCAACCTATCCTTAACTTCTCCGTATATAACTGGGTTGGTTGATTTGGTATTGTACAAGACGTAATAACTCACTTTGCTGCCAAACGCTAAGCAAGAAAAAATGGCCATTTCATGGCAATGCGGGAATATATTATGCAAGCGTATCAGAAGAGTACATTTGGGCAATTTTCTAAATAGTCACCTTAAAACCTACCACTTTAAATACATGTGTGAGGAAACCGCTTGCCAAACAATCAGGATGTGATCCAACACCGGGCTCGAGCAAATCACACGGTCTTTGCAACAAGAGCGTATTTAGCCGGATGTTTTGGATTCTAACTCGAATCCATCTTGAAAAACAGTCGAAAAAATGGTTAAAGGGGAAAAGTTTGTGTGGTATTTAAAGAGCCGTAAACGTATTGCGTACTAACCGAAAAATTATAATCGCATGTATTAGGAACTCAAGTGAGTACCACAACGTCTGCCAACTAGGTATGGCGTGCGTTTGCTTGCCTATAAGTACTGCGTCGTTTATGCTTCCTTTTACAAGTTTGTGTGACGGCCTCTGAAGCTGGGTTCGAGAGAGAATCCAAAACGACTTTTTTTATCAGTCCTTTGTTCCGATGTCTCCCCCGCATTTGTTTCATTGATTCCACATCTTCAGAACCTACATATTTAAAGCGAAAACAATTGACCTAATTTTGGATGGTTAATCTGCTTTGAGCTATGTTTAAAATCCGAGAAGTAACGTTTGCATCGCCCTATATTGGCAAACGAAATTGGAGTGAATAAACTTACAGAATCCGGAAAATTTAGTAAAAATTGAAGTGAGGCACTCAACGATCACCTTGCGGAATATAGGTGCCCCACTGTCCCTTGGAGTTCACTTATGAGACCCTTCGGCAGCCACCCAGTGCCGAGAGAGCGTAGACAGCAGAGTGAGAGAGAGAGAATGAGTAGCAAATGTACATTTCTGGCTTATTAGTCACCAGCAGTCGGCCATACCTATATCCGGGTGTTGAAAATCTTGAGGCTCCAACGCACGAACTGGCTAATTAAAAGCTAACCATCTAACAGCTGCACCATGAGCTCATTGTCCTGTCAGTTTCGATCGGGATTACTAATATTAGTAGATTGGCATGTACCGATCACATTGCACCTCGAGGATCACTGTTGAGTTCCGCCAGCAGCCACGCAGTGGCCAATAACACAGGCAGTTTGCTTATAGTCGCTAAGTGCAGAACAATATGAATTTTGTGGAGTAATGGAAAGATTGTAAACAAGAATACACAAAAAATTATAAATATAATTGAATCAGCTTACCGTCGAGGAAGTCAGAGGGATAGAAGGGGAGTTTCCTTCGCAAGTCGGAAATGACTCCACGAAAAAGATGGAATTTGGGATTCTTAAAAAGGAAAAGGAAAAAAATACATTTATTCAGTTAGGAAAAATGTGGTTATTTCTAAACAAAGTACTTTTGTTCTTAAGTAACTGAGGTCCATCAACTTAATTTCGTCCTTCGACTGTAGAGAAATAATGCAAATGATTGTGTGCGAAAACTGAATGAACAGATGTCATCAGTTAGGAATTGCGACAATAAATAACGCTGAAGGTAAATTAGTGCCAACTATAAAAGATTTGCAATTAAATTAAATCTGCACCGGAAAGTAAAGTTCAATTTTTAGTTTACGTATTCCCAAATACAAGTTGTTGTTATAACTTATCGCTTTATGTTTCACGAAAATCAACCCGAAAAATCCAAAGATAAAATGTGCCGTTTTGAACTAACGCAAATGTATTTTAAACTTCATGAGCGTCCTGTTTCAACCCCTTATCACCTTCGTTAAGACTGTTGACTAGCAACCAACGGAAACGCCACGGTGTTGTGGGTATCTCGTCACATTGATAGGGAAACGGTGAAGAATAAGGATCATTGTTTTTTCACTCTTGACGGCCGCATTTGTGATCAGACAAGATCATGGCGTGAGTGAACGACTATCGAAGTCTTCATTCAGTATCCAAATACAACCCCTGTTTAAGACCTGAAAAAAGGTTCTTCTGTTGCTCGTTCCTAAATGCGCAGGTAAGCAAAACAAGGGCTATAAAAACGAAAAACAAGCTTCCATAGCAATCCTTCCATTTATAAAAAAATGCGACTGAACGAGAACTCCTACTGTGTTTTCGAAGAAACTTGTAGTGCACTGTCAGAGGATAAAAGCGAACTATTTTATCTGTGAAAGCTCACTTCACTGAGTAAGCTTCTGATAGGTTTTGAAATAAATGAAGTGAAAAGCGCAGGCTAAGCTAACTTGTAGGTCCTTTACAATCACAGTTTTTTTTTTTTCGAGTTCCTGATATCGTTTTCAATCGGAATGATCGCCAAATGGGCTTATAGCCACCCATGTTTATCCTAGAAGTATACATCTTGTTTTGAATCAAATGAATAAAACTTGATCTGTTGCAGCCCATATAAAATGCCAAACGCGCGTCTGTTACTCTTCCATGCAGTCTTTCATGACGGGTGGGCATCAAACATAGCCAAATTACGAGTTTGTAGAAGTTCGAGGACGATCAAATTCCTCGGCGAAATAAACAGAGACAAAGTCCGATTTTTGATATATATATATATATATCTCACATGTGCCACACTTGGGATTGGTTTTGACTGGCTGATGACGGCTAATAAGCCAGAAATAGCCATTCCGGTCTCCCTTGTCTTTGTCTATTCCATTCCATATATATATATATATATATATATATATATATATATATATATATATATATATATATATATATATATAAATGCTGATCGCTACTGACAAAACAACGTAGCCATTGTGCTTTGGTTGCGCGATTGACTTATTCACCAAATGTCACTGGTTAGTATCCCATCTTGGCCACGCTTTGGATTTTGTATGGCTGGATGTTAATGACTTATATATATACTTGAGACCCGCCAGCATCCGTACAGGCAACATAAACGACAAGGTCAAGGGAGCATTGAAATATCATAAACAAATCGCGAGTTTCGGACAACCAGGGTTTAAATATGGATGGCTGACGATGGCCTATACGCCAGGTATGGCCATTCTTCTCTTTAATATCTATGTTTGGCAGGTTAAAGTTACTTTTTGTTATGATAAAACGATGATATGCAGAATTAAATTCACTGATTTGCAGTGTCTTATTTGTAGTTTACGTTCTCTTTTGTGCTTTTTTGGCAAATAAATTAGAGCTCATTATAACGATATGACTAGAGCAACTGATGATACTGACTTTTTGATTGCCAAGATGGTGTGCCAATTTAGCCACTCGGTAGTGCACTAGAAATGTAAATGAGCAACGTTTAAAACGTGCAAAACCAGCTAGAACAACCATTTAATACTGGCAGCAGTGGTTTAAAGAAACAGGCGACTTGTCCATTAATTCGTGATTGGGAACAGTGAATGCGAAAAGCATAAAAAAATGTAGCAAATTTCATGAAAGAGAATGAAAGCAAAAAATCAAGGAGAAACTTTACAGGCGTGCATAATTTCACTAAATACTTTTCACCGCTCTTTGAAAATTGGCAAATATTAGTTAACCAAATGAAAATTAATCTAAATAAATGAAATACACCGACGCCAAGTGCACATGTGGAATCTTATGAAGAGCAGAGGACCTACAGTATTACACCAGTGTGATCATTTCTGGCTTTCCAAAAAGCATCAGTCAATTATACTCAACCTGAGAATTTAAGCCTGGAGGCTTTGCCCAGCACCCATTACGATATGACCACGAGTTGTGCAGCAGGACGTGTTGGGAATGGCTGGCTACTGACTCCTTTTAATGAAGAAAAGGCAATTTAAGTCTACCATGTATTCATCGGTTATGTTTAAATACATATATGCTTTCAAATAGGGGTTCCAAGAAATTGCATTCTAAGAGATGAGATTCTTTGGAAAATTTCAAACTTTGAGATGGGTGTCAAAACAATAAACTATTTAACGGTGTCTAACCGAAGTTTAAACGGTTGAGCAATCTATGTGCCAATACGTGTCTAGTGCAGTTTGTCATCTCGTCATGATATTTCGAGCACATTTAAAGTTGTCCTTGAGGGTTTTGCATGTGGCATCTTAATCAGTATGTGGTTTCTGGTGTCTGGGCTTTTAGCTAGTTCCTATGTCGGAAATACGGTAAAATCTATGTGCTATATATATATATATATATATATATATATATATATATATATTTATATATATAGGAATTGTGTATATAAGAAAATATTAAATGCTTTGAGAAAAAAGAAACTTCAATGTGTAAATTTTCGAGACTGGTCCCCAGCTCGTCATTAGAGAGTAACAATTAATTTACCACGTTAAACAAAGGATTCTACAGTTGGAAAAAATCTAAACTAATAAGCTTTGAATGCATTTTGTCATCCTGTCGCAATTTGATTTGCGCGTTTGAATTTGTCCTTAACGATGTTGTACGCGACATCTTAATCGATATGCCAATTGATGCATACCTCATCTGAGAGTATTGCTTGCAGGAATTCGCGGCCTTTTCTCATTGGACTGGTGCCCACAATCCGAATCTTTTACCATGCGAATTTATGCCCAGTATCCAGTGTATGCAAAGCAACCTGACATATGTTGTCTCGTCTTCTGACTGCTAACTGATGTTCGTGTATGCGGGTTTTGATGGATTTTCCAGTTGGCCCACAATAAACGGCATCACACCTGAAACATGCGATTTTGTAGACAACACATGTCTATATAGATAACCAAACCTATCCTGAGGGTGTGCAGGATTTGAGCATAATTTGGATGCGTGGTGGTGTGCTACTTGTATCTGATGTTTTCGGAGTTGTCTTTCGACAAGTTTGGATACATTTTTCACGTACGAAATAATTTGCCAGTTCATTGTTTTTCTGACTGAGTGGCCATGTTGTTCAAAATTCCTTTCTGTTTACTTCTTGCTGCTTCAGACATTGATGCACGAAGTCACGTGGTTATCCATTTTTGGAGAGTAATTTAAAGAATAATTTAAAGACTGTGAGCAGAACTCCTTTTGTGAGAAACGGTGTGGTAAGACTAAAAATTGAAGATGACCTCTGAATATGTTTCTTTGCGATAAACTGATGGATGATGTGATCCGTCATTTTTGCGTTTTACGAGGACATCCAGAAATGGAAGTTGTCCATCAGCCTCTATAGTGAATTTAAAATTAATTCCTGGAAATATAGAGTTCCGATTATTGTGGAGGAGGTCTAAGTGTTTTCTCTTTATCATGACAAATGTCGCGTGTAATTAGCAAAGCTATACGTATAAGTAGATAACCTAAATCATGTAAAGTTTTATTGAAATTTAAGTGAGTAGTTTCACGTACATTTGATCTTATTATTTTGTTTTTTTTTCAGTGGATTTAAATCTCAGAGAACCTTTTATATAAGAAAACTACTTGATCAGTCATATATATCGAAGACATCAGACGTTAATTGAGATATATTTCAAGAACAATACTGAAGCTTTTTAATATCTCAGAACAAAATACATATTTTTTGTGGTTTGAGCTATAAAAGCACATTATTTAAAGTAAGAGGGTGTATCCAAATTTAATCTTTGCTGTAGTTGGAAAATGTTATCTTATGTCAATAAAACTCAGGTGAGGCAAGCGTACAAAATCTAATTTTTTTCCAGAATCAAGGAACGATTTAAGCTTCAAAAATTATTTTGTTGCAAATTTTGAAGTAATCGCCAAAAGAACAAAGTAATAAACTTTATAACGAGTATCTTGTTTATAAAGCCAAAACTTAGAATTTCCAAGGAATTACCTACATTATACTGCTTAAATGGATACACAGAAACCCGTATGTATCATTGGAAGCATACGATAATTTATTTTTATATAAAAGGGTCTACTGATCTGGAATTTGGAAACGTAATTGTCAGAAGATTAGCAGTGCTCGCAAAATCTTCGCATATATTTTGCCAACACAGCAAGCATATGCAATCTTAGAACAGGGCATTACAGTTAACAAATATAGCGCAACGCCTCAAATATAGGATGAAAAGAATGTTCATTCATTTTAGTAGAAGATAAATCACATATATTTTCAGGAAGTCAAAGAACCGTTCAAACGTCTACATTTTCACGTTGACTTTACTTTCAAAAGAGGTTAAGTCCGCACCTATACAGCATCCTAATGGCTAATTTAAGCACTTTTTGACGACGTCACTTATTATAGCATATTGATTGCTAAGCTTTATTTTGGACGTTCATCTTTCTCAGCCATGAATTTTCCTACTTGAATAAATCTACGAAAATGACGTAAACGGCTTTCTATATTAGAATGAATATATAAAATCTTACAAATTCAGAAAATACTTACCAGAAATATCTTATTATGAAGTACCAAATTAACGCATTGAAAAGAATCTAAATAAATGGCTTATCGCTTGAAAATTCCAAAAATCATGAAATATTCACCAGCTTTTGAAGAAAAATCTGACACACTATCGAAAATACCAATAAAAATTTGGCAAAAGGGGCTTTCTCCTAATATATCCAACAGGATTTGGTAACGAGTTCAGCTGAAAATTCTTATTGCATTAAGTATTAACAGTTACAGCGGTTTATCACGTTTCCATGATATCCTGCCTCTTTAAAATGGTCGTATTTCACAAAGAAGTAGTATTGCTTTTCATATTTCCTCTAAGTTTTAAATTTGCACAGGTTTTTCATTAGCATTTTAAAGCTTTATTACTTGCATGGGTGCCAGTTTGTGAAGGATAATCAATCTTTCCTAATTTAAGGTAATTTGTATGAGGTTGACCACATACTTTATATAAAATCGTTGAGGAACGCTAACCGATCACTGACGGATCTCACATGCTCCATTCTCCCACGGGTTTTATCTTACGAGATCTTCTAGCAGTCGCACAGACTATAGCATAAGTAGTTGTTAAAATAGTATTAGTATTAGTAGTTGTAGAATGGACCGCAGTTCATCGTCAGACTACGGGGTGTTTACAGGAAAAAATAATTAATTAATCATGTTTGACAAAGGATTCTCCGGTTAGGCTTAATCTGAATTAATAGCGTTGAGTGCATTTTGCCATCCGGTAAAGATTGGTTCTGCACGTTTGAAATTGTCCTTAACGATTTCGTATGTGGCATCAAAATCGATATTCCGGTTGATGCATGCGTCATCTGAGCGCATTGCTTCCAGGAATTCCTGGCCTTTTCTCATTTTAAACTGTGCCCAAAATCCGAGTTCTCAGCCATGAGAATTTTAGCCAAGTATCCAGTGTTTGCATGGCCACCTGAGATAGGTGGTCTCGTCTTCTGACCGCTTTCTGTTTTTCGTCTATGCGGGTGGAGACAGACCGCACAGTTTGCCCAAAATAAACGGCATTACAACTGGAACATGGGATTTTGTAGACAACAACTTTTGTAACCAATGCTGCTTACCTTGTCCTTAGTGTGAACACGCTATGAGCGTCAAGTAGATGTAGGGTGGTAGCGAATTATATCTGGAATTTCTCAGTTGTCTTTGGACAAGCTCTCATACATTTTTTCACGTACGGGAGAAAATAGCAAACTATCCCATACATGAAAAATAAATCAGAGCTTTTCGAAAGGCAGCTGAAAAAACACCATCTACCACCCTACATCTACTTAACCCTCAGCTTGCACACACCAAGGACAGGGTAAGAAACCTTGGTTAAAATAGGTGTTGTCCACAAAATCTCATGATCCTGTTTTACTGCCATTTATTGTTGGCAAACTGGGAAATCTGTCTCAAACCGCCCACATATACATCAGTTAGCAGTTTGATGACGAGACCATTTATCCCAATGGCTTTGCATACATTTGAAACAGGGCATACATTTGCATTGGAAAAACCACGGATTGTTGGAACCTGCCCAACCAGAAAAGGTAAGGAATTCCTGGACGCAATGCAGTCAGATAAATGTATGCATCAACCGGCATATCAATTTGGATGCCATATACAAAATCATTAAGGAAAATTTAAAAGCACAGATCCAATCGCGACAGGGTGACAAAATGAATTCAACGCTTATTAGTTTAGATTTCGCCAAACCGTAGACTCCTTTGTGTAACATGGTTAATTAATTGTTTCTGTAAGCACTCCGTAATCTGAGGGACTCATAAAATCATTAAATAATTTTAAGAAATATCTTTTTTTGAAGGTTTTGATAAACATATAAGCCAGAACCAACATCCTGGCCAGTCATCGAAAACACTGAGCTTGTGAAAAATACATTTTAATTACATAGACGATATGCAATTAAGTATAAACCAAAACCAAACAACCTTTCATTTCATTTTGAAGGAAAACGGCTAAAAAAATAAATGTGGTGTGTTTACGTTTGTACCTAACAAATCTATTCACACTTAAGTCAATAAATGGCCTGTCAGTATGTGATACTTATTGGTGAAATCAAGCAAACACCTATCTCCTTCAATCAAATGAATTTCAAACAATCGATATTAAAACGGAAGCAAAAATATTCCATCCTCCCGAACTATTGTTTAAATCTCTACTTGAAATGAATCCTGGTCTTAAAAAACCGACCGTGATATTGCACTATTTCTTGAATGATATGTAATGTCAAACTGCACTAAGGGACTATTTTAAAACCCAATGCTGCTGTTGCTGATGTATTGGCACGTCCCTTTAAAACGTGTCAGAATAATCGATATGGCTGAGGCACTCCTGCCAATAGCTGTCACTGTAGGTTTACAGCTCATCCGGATTGGCTACCACCTTTTACAGTTTTTTTAAGATTGTTCTATATAACATTAAAGTCATCAGGCTGAATGGCCTTTACTTGATGGGCAAAAGCCAACAATGCAAGCTTTGTCCCATGATTTTTTTTGCCCAGTTTCTAGTTTATTCATGAAATCATTAGACAAGTGGCCTCGTCTATTTATGGATAACTAATGTTCGTGTAGGTGGGTAGAGACTGATTTTCCTGTGACCACAATACACTGCATCGAAACTGTCCCATGGGATCTTGTGAACGATGGTGTACGATACTCACGAAGTGTCAATTAAAATTAGATTGAAGACAATAAACTCGTGTGAAATAGTCATGGAATGTCCGTTCTAAAAACAGGTAACATTCCAAGTACTAGGAAGTGAAGATGGCAAAAACGGTATAATTTAATCCTGGAAAACAGACTAGATAAAATCCCAGACATCTGTTTCCCGATGTTTCTGCTGCTGCTTGACACAGGGTCGGCAAAACTACGCTAAGGGTTGTTTTTATTATTTGGATACGTATTTAATTTAGTAAAATTGTATATATATGTGCTTGTTTGTGTTTGCATTTTTGTTTTTCTAACTAAACATTTTTTTGTTTACGGTAAATACATTCCTAGCTGAAGCTGCAATGCATGAATTGGAATCTATAGCTCTCCATAATGTTAAACTAAAATGTTGGCTGCGAAACGTGGATGAAATATTTGTCATTATCACGAAAGAACTGGATGACCTGCTTCACAAAAACCTAAACTCCATCTTTTCAGGAATTGTATTCACGTTCGAAACGGAAGCTGATCGACAACTCCCATTTCTGATTGTCACTGTACATCGGGCAACTGATGGATTACTCCACTCATCATCCTACACTTTGAGAGTAATCATTCTATCTCTCAAAAAAAATTTATTCCTAAAGTCTCCTAAATCGAGCCAAAACACACTGGCTTGACGAAGAAAGTTGTCAAGCAGAAATAAAATACCTCTTTAACTTGTTCTCTTAAAATGGATACCCGGGTGACTTCGTGCATCGATGCCAGAAGCGACAAGAATCCGAAAAGAAAGGCACTTCAAACCGAAAAAGGCCACGCAGGCACCCAAAACAATGACCTGACGAACTTTCCCATACATACAAAAATGCATCGGAGCTTGTCGAAAGACAGCTTAGAAAATAGCAGATACAAGTAGCACACCACCGTACATCTACTTTACGCTCACAGGGTAAGCTACCTTGATAAAAAAGGTGTTGTGTACAAAAATTCCACGTTACAGTTGTAATGCCGTTTATTGTGGGCAAACGGGAAAATCTATCTCGAACCGCCTACACGAACATCAGTTAGCGGTTAATATGCAAGATTATTTATCCCAATTGGCTATGCATACAGTTGTATGGGAGAAAACAGGGATTGTTGGAACCTGCCCAACCAGAAAAGGCCGGGAATTCCAGGAAACAATGCCCTCAGATGAGGCATGCATCAACCGGCATATCGATTTGGATGCCACATACAAAACCGTTAAAGAAAATTCAAACGCGCAAAACCAATCATGACGGGATGACGAAATACACTCAAAGCCTATTGGCTCGGATTTTGCCCAATCTCAGAATCCTTTGTTTAACACGGTTAATTGATTAATTGGTCCTGTACACTGCCCGTAGTCTGACGACGAGCTGGGGGACCAGTCTCGAAAATTTACGCATTAAAGTTTCTATTTAATCCCGAATAATTTCGTTTTATATATATATATATATATATATATATATATATATATATATATATATATATTTAGAAGCAAAGACGTTCTTTGGGAAACAATAGGTAACTTTATTATGTAAATTTTCGACGCTGGCACCCCAGATCGTCGTCAGACTTGTGGTAAGTGTGCAAAAACAGTTCAAATTTAACACCTGCCGGAAAAATCGATATTGCTTTGTCATTCCTGCCAATTGTTGTCATTGTGGGGGCATTTACATTTGGATTGGCTGTCATTTCTTCCCGCTTTCTTTCCGGTAGTCGTACACATGGTCCAATTCGATGCGACGGTTGATGCATGAGTCATCTGAGAAAACGGCCTCTAAAAATTCTCGGCCTTTCTTAGATGGACAGGAGGCAACAATGCGGGTTTTGTCCCAGGCAAATTTGTCTCCTGTTTCTAGCGTGTGCATGGCAACTTGAGACAATTGTCTCGCCTCTTTACTGCCAATTGATGTTCGTGTATGCGCGTGGAGGCTGATTTTCCTGTCTGACCACAGTACACCACATTGCAGCTGTTACATGGTATCTTGTAAACGACTTCTTTTTTATCTAAATAGCCAGCCCTATTCTTAGGGTGTACAAGCTGGTTTCGAAGTGTAGTCGTTGGTTTGTGCGCCACTTGGATTTGATGTTTCCGCAGGTGCCTTTCAACGAGTTCGGACACGTTCTTGATGTACGGAAGTGTTTGCCAGTTCTTTGATTTGGGCGCTTGACCGGAACAATCTAGTTCCTTGTCTTTTCCTTTTTCTTTTTAACTTCTGTCGTCTCATGCATCGACGTATAAATTCTCTTGGATAACCATTTCTGCAAAAATAGTTTGAATAAATAACTGAGTTCGTTTTTGGTAGAGTTCATTATCAGAACAGTGCGCTTTAGCTCGATTGAGTAGGCTGTTAACAGTACTCCGCTTGTGAGCAATAGGGTGGTTGCTCTGGTAATGCAGGATTATTTCCGCATTAGCTTCCTTGCGGTAAACCGATGTTTGAAATGTCCCGTCAGTCTTTCGCTGTACGAGGACGTCAAGAAACGGGAGTTTACTGTCAATTTCTCTTTCAAACGTGAAGGTGATACCTGGTACCGTTGAGTTTATAATGCTATGCAGCTTTTGTAGTTGATCCTTTTTAACGATAACAAAAACGTGTCATCCACGTAGCGAACCCATAATTTGGGGTTAACTAGTGAAAAGGCTGTAGCTTCTAATTTTTGCATAGTTACTTCAGCCAAGAGACCGGAGATGGGTGAACCCATAGGGGCTCCCTTTAGCTGTTTGTAGCATCCTTGTGAGAAGGAAAAATTCGTTTCCAGACATCGATCCAAGAGTTCCAGTAAGGCAGCTACAGAAACATCCATGTCATAAGACTGCAGTAATTCTTCTGTGTATTGCCTTGCCAAATCTATTGGTATGGATGTGAAAAGAGAGACAACATCGAAAGATACCATTATTTCATCTTCTGCAATCTGGAGTCCTCGCAATTTGTTCAGAAATTGTACAGAGTTTTCGATAGAAGTTTCACAATCCCTTGTCAGTGGATGTAACTTGTGGAATAGCCACTGCGAAATTTTATAATTGGGTGCACCAATCAATGATACTATCGGTCGTAATGGTACTTCGGCTTTGTGAACCTTAGGTAATCCGTAGATTTTAGCTATGATCGGCTCAGTTTGTCTTAGGGACTTAGCAATATCTTCTGATATTTGCCAGGGAAAAATAAAGTGCAGGACATGAAGTCAGGTGATTCGGACATTACTTTTTAGGGTCAGAACCGCAAATTCAATGAACATTTGGGTTGAAGACAATCAACCACTGTGGAATAACCATGTAATGCCCATTCTACAAACAAGTAGTACTAAAAGTAGTATGAATCTTATATGGCAAAGAAATTATACCGTACTTCTGATATAGGTACTAGCTAAAAGCCCAGACACGTGTTTCGCTGATGTTTCTGCTGCTGCGTGACACAGCGTTACATCGATTATTCTCCTGAGTCCATATACCAGAAACCGCATAGAGAACGCTGGGGGACCCACTGAGGAGCCGAACCCCTCGTTGCTGTGTCGCGCAGCAACAGAAACATCGGCAAAACACATGTCTGGGCTTTTAGCTAGTAACTATGTTGGAAGAACGGTATAATGTATTTGCCATATAAGATTTATACTACTTGTAGTACTACTTGTTTTTAGAAGGGCATTAAGTGGTTTTTCTACAGTGGTTGATTGTCTTCGACCGAAATGTTCCTTGAAATTTCGGGTCTGACCCTAAAAAGTCATTTCCGAATCACCTGAATCTATGTCCTGCACTTAATAATTTCAGAAATTATTTCCCCGATATATATATATATATATATATATATATATATATATGGAATGGAACCGACAAAGACAAGGGAGACCGGAATGGCCATTTCTGGCTTATTAGCCGTCATCAGCCAGTCATACCCAATCCCAAGTGTGGCACACCTGGGATTCTCCCTTGTCTTTGTCGGTTCCATTCCATCATATGCTACACGTCGCTATGCGACCGCCTGCGAGGGCTCTAGTCTGAGCTCCAGGGCACAACGGAACATGCATGTTCCTTAAGCAGATCGGTGAGCCCCACACTATCATATATATATATATATATATATATATATATATATATATGCAAATTCATGAACCGTGAATACCTTCAGCGTCAACTGCTATCTTGCTTTGGACTCTCATTGCGAAGGCCAGTGTGCCGTGCTCACTTACTTGCGCCCACAACCTAGCAACAGTTGTTGGACCATGTGTTATGTCATAGTAACGCCCTCCCACTGAGACTGTGAACCCCAGTTGAAACTTCTAACATCTACATCGGCATATTCACCTCTGTTCCCACTCCGATCAAAAATGCTGTATCCGAATGCGAACATTGATTTGAGTATGGCTGACTGACCGGGTTTGACAATTGCAATGTCTGGTTCAATTTTCCACCCGCTTTCCAGCTAACTGAACTGCATGTCCGTGAGTGCTAATCATTGCTGATCCGTGTCTGAGTTCTCTTGGTGCTCTTTGCAACAAAGTGGTTTTCACCTGAAATGCACCGTACCAAACAGATGCGATTTGCCATTTCAAACCTTGATAATGAGGCCTCTGGTGATGTCTCTTCTCAATGAATACAAGAGACTAACAATTGTTTAAGAGCTTTTCGTATTATTTGGTAGTGCCCGCCAAAAACACAGATTGCTTATTTGTCAGTTTTATAGTCGAATTGAACCGCTAATTACATTGGAAGTGAACATTCGTTGCAAAAAGTGGAGTTCGGCTAATTTGGCAGCTACTTCCTTGCAATGATTAACAAATCTCTTACATTGTGTTCACCTACGGATGCGCTTATGTAAGGCAGCTAGTGATTTTTATAACTGAGGATCTGACACGTGATGACAGAATTCCGATATATCAACATTTTCAAGCTCCCGCTGGCTTGAAGATGAATCAGAACGTCTTAATACCATTCTCTACTCCCATCGCAAACTGAATATAAAATTAAGAGATTTTTAAAATTTGAGCACTCTTCACCTTGAGAACGCCACAAGGACCGTCAATATCCTACTCTCTAAATTTCGTCTACTTGTTAGCGAGCACTAGAGCTTTGAATCTTTGGAGGACCGCTTCATTAATAATGATAAATAGCGATGATCCTAGTTAAGTACACTTAATTTACTTATACGTAATACGTTCAAGAGTAGAGTACGTTTTTAGGCACTTCTTGACAAATTGCATGAGTTTTTTCAGTTTATGCCATATGGCAGCTTTGGTATACTAGCTGTCGCAAAGGTCCGATCAGTTTGGAAGACCAGACTCAGTGGGATCAATGTAAAGTGTGAGGTTACAACAGCCTACGCCACATTCTTGCCTCTGTTGAATTGTAGCCCATATCTTTTTCTAAGAAATGGACGTATTTCTGCATTATCGTATCGAAGCTGAAAGTAGTCAGTTCAGGGGCGGAACAGCCATTCGGATAGGTAGACGGCTTATTTCCCACGAAACGAAACGATAAAACAATGTTAAAATATATCTTTATGTTCGCTAAGAAGTTTTTTAAGCTACGCCATGGATTTGAAATTTCACTTGATGACTAGTGATCCCGTGGTAGATATTGCACTGTAACTCTGGAACACAGCGAGTGTGTCGTATATTTGCGTTGCATATTTATTTAAAAAAACTTTAAAATTAGCATACAACGGCTGATTAGTAACTGGAGTTTATGGCCCGTACTCATAAGCACTGCAACTTAAGATAAGCGGAATTTTATGTTTTGAGGTAAATGTATGGCTACACCTTTTGGAAATTTATTGAATTCATAATTTCTGGACAATTCTGATGGCACCATTTATACGAACATAGTTCGCAGCATTTTGTAAGATGTAAGCGAGGCACTATTCATATTCGGAGAACTTGAATAAGAAAAATTGAATAGACACTTAAAATGCAATACATATAAACACTTAGCAGTAGTACAGGCTAATTTAACTAGAAATTACTTTATTTTGAGGTGACAAAGGAAGGATAATCACTGATGTTTCAAATCCACTAAATAGAGGACGTTTAATAAATTTTTTAAAATGAGCAATGCTATTCATATTTAAAATTTATATTCTGTAGTTTTTCTTAAGTTCTGAAAGATGGCTAGATCAGTAAAATTGCCTAGGTAGAAATATGAAAACCACTTTATGCAAGTATCTGGTCAGAAGTTCATCAAATTTACAGAGTGTTGCCTACAAAGGTACAAATGTTCACGTTCGCAACCAACTCGACGGAGTTCTGCATTAAAATCATGTTACTAATTTTTGACTTTTCAATTAGCCATAAGGCCTGAAAGTTTTCTTTAATGCGTATAAAATCTTTCAATTCAATTTTTCATTGTCACTGGCGTGAAACCTTAAATGCTGGCTTGATAAACAAGAAGCATATTACCTACATTATGCAGATTCTCGCAGTATATAATACAACACAACATAACAAGGATTTGGTAATTGAGCGTAAATGAGAGAACAATCGTTTATTTTCTCCACACATTGTTTTATTTAACAAGCCCAAAGTGGCCTCAAATTTGTATTCCGCTATCTTGCTTTATCTTAAACACTGAACCAATTTTTCCCACTGACAGGAAATACAATTTCAAGCAAATGAAATTTCACACCTGACTTAAACCTTTAGCCATCTTCAGATTTATCCCGCAGCCTTGAGGTAATAAGGTATTGCGACAAGCAGACACGCCCATAGCATTCTTCTCTGCATTCAGTGTGCATAAGATTAAAATAATAAGCAGATGTCTAGCTGTCTTATCTTCAAGCATTCTAGCTTTTTGCTGATAAATAGACTTCAGTTTGTTTTAGAAGCGTCACATTATTATAAGAAAGAATATGATATCTGTTTATCAAAACTTAAGCATTTCATAGTAACACCATTGTATAGCGTTTTAAACTGAAGATATTTGAACAAATAAATTGAGTATCTTAGGCAAAATTGTATTCAAATATTGTTCAAAAAAGTTTCTTTTTACAATTGAGGTGGTTTTTTTCACAAGAAAATCAAACATATATCGTGCTAGTTATAAACGGCTTACGACGACTGCAGTAATTGCACTTTTTAAATGAATTTCAAGTTTAAAAACTGTGACAATTGTAACTGTATATAAAAAACGTTGTTTGAGTACAGTGAAAATTACAACCCACTGAGACTTGAGAGTCTGACAGTTTGAAAGGAGCTTCCTGACCACTCGACTGTAACGCATAAAATCCATCTAGAATTACAAAGTAGATTAAGTGCCCATACACGACTCCATAAGGAATCCGTAAAAGAAAGAAGAAGGTAAATGTACTGAAATTTTGAGAAGAAGATGAAGAATAAGAGGATTTAGTTGCTGAAACAAGTTTTAGTTGGACTGAATTCTAAGAATTAAACTCGAATGCATCATCAGACAAAGCGGTTTTTCTACATTTTCCTTTCCTTCAGAAACTCACCTCTTTCCGTTTATCATTGCTGTCGATTTTTTGCCAAGATTTTCAAAGACTATGCATTTAAACTTAACTAGTCGAAGCTGCTACATTGCTATTCGATAAAGTGGTTAGAATATAAATCAATAAAATGCAGAACGTGCCCTATCTCATGAAATCTCATCGATTGCATAAGACAAAGCCCGTTGTGCGAAATCAGGCCAAGCGGATTTCCCCAATGTTTAACAGCAGTAAAGAAACAACCGTTCATAAAAGAAAGGCATATTATAGTTTAGAAATTTGTATGCAATAGTTTAGATATAGTCATTTTGTAAAAAAAGGTTGCTAATTCCTTAAACGTCATAGAAATTGATTAGCTAATTAAACTGAAATTTTTAATGTACAGGAAGCTTGCCCATGTAAACAAACGAGTAAATAAGACATCACAAGTAGTAAAAAAAATTTAAAATAGTCCTTTAGTGAATTTTGCGCGACAGCTGGCTTTCAGATTAAGGGCGATTTTGAGTAAGTCTTCAAACATGGTTTCACGAAAATTAGCGGTTTCTTTTTCCGTTTATGCATTTTTAAGATGTGTTTGCCATAGGCAAACAGATTTGTGCGTGATTGCAGTGGCTAAGACGTCACAGAAATAAAATATTTCCTAAACTGTCAAATTGGGCACTGACTAATAAATTTAAATATAATTATCAGGTGAAATCATAAACCTACCATTTTATGCATAATTTGTTTATTGAAGATCTTCATAAGTATTTTCGGGTGTTGGATTAGAATAAGTTTTTAATCGCCCTTGAAATGGCGGTGAAAACTATATGTTTTAATTTTGTTTTCTGTTTATTGTCCATAAATGTATATTCAGTTGTATGTGCTTATCAAAACCTTCACAATACGATATTTCTTACAAGCGTTGACCGAAGTTGTGCGTTTTCAGTCATTTGTTCTAATTCAAATGGCCGTTTGGGTCATATTTGTAGGCTCACCCCAACACGAAAACTCGTTCTGAAGAAAGAATAAACGCCCACAACATTAGCTGGCAATTAATATACCTAATATTACTTTACAAAATCATATAACAAGTTAACTCTTTCAAATACACTTCAGTTAGATATTTTGTTGTCGAATGTCTGCGAACTGAGTCTTTTTAAGATCAAGTCAATGTAAAAATGAGGATGTTTGACTGGTTTTGCGTCTTCGCTGAAAATAAGTGACACACACAATCGAGTGTCCAAATACACAGTAAAATCTTGCCAAAATGTCAATCTTCTGCCCTTTCCGTTTTTAGTTTCCATATTCTTACATAAACAACTGCAACTATAGATTGTAAGGACATCTTTCACGTACACCGTGACGGTGAACAATGACGTCATGTCGTGCCATCTCATATACATGCCTGTTTGAGCTCATCATTATTGGTCTGGTAAAAAAGTACAGTCACGCAAGTTATTTACTTATTCGGGTGGTAGAAAAATTCACAAATTTGCAAAACGGAATTTTTTGAACTGAATCTATTTATGAATTCCTGGAGACAATTTAATTTTACATACCTGTATTTACCTGATTTTTCTGAATGCAAAACCAAATTTTCAGTTCTCTCAAAGAGATATTGAAATTTTCTTACGTCTTATATTAATTTCGTTTATAATAAAACGCCTTGAAACAATATTGTTTTATCAGGAGCTTTCAGTAGCGGAGGAACATTGCTGGGTGAAAAAAAAACTTCTGATTTGTCCCCGTTTGACCCCGTTTTCTCTTCAATAAACAGATCTGAAAGAACTTCTCATGAATGCACAGCTTTTTGCTCATCAATTGAATCCACTGAAAAAAAACAATTACATAAAGTACGTGTGATACTACCACCACAAATTTCGCTTTTGACATTTCATGAGCTCGGCAAGCTACTGTGCATTAATGATTGCTCACTGATCGCTAACAGCACTTACTCGTTCCGCCCTGCCTTAAGGTTCAATATCAGCCCCGCCAACAGCTGCACAGTGGCTTATCGTAAAGTAGGCAGATTAATATTGTTGGCTGTTCGTTAGGTAAGTAGCTTGAAGTCATGACGCTTGACCGTTACTCCACGTTATGTTAAACCAATGTAAGTACGAATTTCGCACAGAGAATGTTTTACAATTTTCCTGTTAAATAATTGTTTCACACTTTTTGAAACACATATTTATGCAACACATTGCACGAATGAACATTTATTTTCAAAGTAACTATTTGTATAAGTTAGCCTTACGGCAAAAAACCATCACACTGCTGTTATGCATAGCTTTTTCTGTAGGAATTCAAATTATTTATACGTTTTCATATGCTATTTAATCAACGACATAATGCTGCTGATGAGCTGTCGCACACCTTTTTATGTCCAATGCATCTTGCTCTACACGCTTGCTTTAACATTTTCCCCGGGGTGAAAATGCTTCAAACATATTTATACTCTTTCCAGATAACATAAAGTATTTACGAATCTCAATGAAGCTAAGAGAAATAATAAGTTAGGTTTTCATTCAATGACAACACTTCGATTGCGTTTAACAACGTGTGACTTTTAGTTCACTGCTCATGAACCAATGAACTCAGCTTCGACATTCAGTTGCCTGGGAAAGCAGTTGTGATTTGGCCGATTTAAACTAAAAAGAAGATTAATGAATAACCGATCTGATTTAATTTATTTCTATTTTTATGAGAGAAAAATGGTTTTGAAGTATTTAAAAAACAAGGTTGCAGTTGATACATTGCTAAACGTGTTCGAAAACTATTCCCAATAAAACATAGACGTTACGTAAAGTGTTGTCATTTATGTACTTATCAATAAATAGCACCCATGTGGTTTGCAAGCCAATCTTCACAAACGTGGTCTTTTGCAATTTGAGTTTTGAGATTTTCATGAATATTTATTTTTAATGTTCTTTTACAGAGAGCAATGTACAAAGAGCAATGGTTTACCCTTAGTTAACCATATCTTTTCAATTAACAAATTCGTTTTTACACACGATCTGCAAGGAAGTTTAAAAATATGTTTGGGCTACTTCTTAGGTTAATTTAGTGAAATGATATCTGTTTATGTTGACCTTTTTACGACTTATATCCTCTTATAGGGTTGTATTTAACTATAAGTAAACATTTTGTAATAATTAGTAGACATCTCGAAGAGCGATAGTTGACCACATGAGCCGGAAAAAAACTGTTCGTTTGCACGAAGACTGGCCGGAGGAAATTATAACGTGGCAAAGTTGGAGATCTGACCAATCTCGAGTTTCCCGCATTAAATCTGGGCCTCTGCTCTGAGGTGCGCAAAAACTTTGAACATACAAGAAATAATTTATCATGTACCCACCTCAGCTGCATTTATGGTCACTGTCAACAAATTTTAAAAAAATTGGTAGATATTAAACGTAGACGATCGAGGTGTTACATGCGATGTGGTTTTATAGTATGCTGTTTGAGACTTGCCCGTAAGCCTGACGACTTCTCTTTTTATAAAAACATCTGAGGTCCTCGTGCACATTTCCGAAAATCCCTTAGTAACCAAAAGGTGGCAAAAAATATTTTGGCAAAGGAAAAACAGTTTGCTGTTTACGTGACAAACTGCATGCAAGGAAAATGTAACTGGTGTTTTTTTTAATCAAGCCAACTTCACATCTCACGAAACGAGGTAGGACTTAAGTGAAACTTCCGTTTCGTGCAAGTATGTAAGCCTGACTCTCTACCGGTGCGTTTTAAAAACATAAATTACGTCTTTATGAGAGATTGCAAGCTTTAGGTTACCTTAATCAAAAATGTGTGGTAGTTGTGTGTAGGAGTGTAGCGAGAGGGTTTGTGCTGCATTTCGTGAGGTTTTATTATTCGCTTTTGTAATTCTGCCAATTATACGAACCCTAATTGTTGATGTAGGATGGATCTCGGTGGGAGGGATGCACAAATTTTGTCAGGTTATGTGTCAACTGAAACTAGTTACAGTTTATAAAATCCAGACAAAATTTATATATCGGATCTGGGTGAAAATTTGCGTCATCCTTTCCCAAACATGAGTGATGGTTTAGGAAATAAAAATCTTCTTAAAAATTGTAGTTGATTGCTGAAAAATTTAATCGACTCATTCAGCGTTCCAAGTTAGGTCGAAACTCTTCAGTTGAGTCTACCAAAGATAGGTGTTAATGAAAAATATTGGGTAATTTAGTTGTTGGATAGTTATTTTTATGCCTCAGCCTGCCCATTTAATGTATCCCTCATTGTCCTCCCAGATAGCTATTGATGGTCAAACGATTCTTTTTACATCGGTAACCATGTCAGTATTTGCCAACTTTTACGTACCAATGTTAAGTATTTACGGGGCTATTAATCGACCCACTGGCTCTTTAATACTGCTTATCTAAACTATATTTTGAAGCATATTCACTGTGCATCTAATTTATCAGCTTGACCAATATTCTGCAACTGCAGGATACAATTACACGAATTGCTGCGCATAACCGACTTCCAAAAGGATTCACATAAAAGTGTATTGATGTTAGGCACAAAACTATATCAAACCATATACTACCGATTGCCGTGTGCTTACTGTAAGGGTTAACTAGTCTTGTCTCCATATCCCAAACTGGAATACTAACCTTTTCCGCTTTCGAGTTAGCTAGGGTCTACCTATACTACGCATGGCTAATCGTCCCGTCCACAACCCTTCTTACTATCCTCCGAATACAGCCAGTTCTACGCCTGTTACCATTGAGTCCTTGTCAAAGTATCGAAAGAAAATAAAAACATATAACACCTTAAATATTCCTAATACAAGTATAAATTAGACCAGCAGAGTGCAGTTAAAATAAAAGAGTCACAAATGCTAGAAATGCCTCTTATACAACTGACGTTTTGAACTCATAATGGAATTCCTCATAAAAGATAACTGCAGAGATTAGGCCCCTGTACTTGACCAAAGACGCCGATTATGTTCTCTTTGAGCAAGCTTTAAATGCCTGACATTTTGGACGCAATATTGAGAGGAATAAATAGACCTGACACTAAACACTGAACGAACTCTTCCAGATCTGTTGACACGATAGTGGACGTTATATATTCTTCCATTTATGGGCATTTGCTCATCCACCGCACTTACAGGAAAGGCACTGCCCAGGACTTATTGGCACGCTCTGGGTTGTTGCATTATGAGAAGAAATCGGTCTGTTAACTGTATTTGGCTATTTCTGATTTATAAGCAGTCAAGCTCCGTGACATGCAGGCCTCAAATTCTGATCTGATGTTTTTTTTTATAAACATTAACTGTATTGCTGATTGTGCAGTTGTTTGTACCACCGTTCCAGTTGCGTGCTCTTTTCAACAAAAGCATTATTTGGTCGTGGAAACGGGTGAATTTCACTGCTGCTGTTTCCAACGCCCGCTAAGGCTCACATACGCTAAGGAGGGAGCCTTGCAAGCCAGTAAAATAGATTATAGACAGATTTTTATAAACTCGTACCTTCAGTCGATCCTTAAACTTTATCGTCCACTATTGTTAAAACAATAAAAAGTAGATGGGTTTAACTAAAACTTGGATATTTCACATGGCATTGTACCATTTCCTAGGCCCGTATCCAATCAGGGGCGAAAGTGCATCAACCAACTCGGCTACTTGGAGCTGAATGCATGGTGGACCATATTAAAGCATAATGCTTAACTGCCTTACCCATATGCCTAATAATTGTAAGCGTCGTCTAAGAGTTAGAACCAAGCAAGCGGTTTCGAGAATACTGTGTAGAAGAAGAAGAAAGCGATCGCTGACCTGAATTAGCCCCACTGATGCCCCTTGCGGGAATGTTGGCTTTGCCAGGTCTTAAGACCCACAGCTACGACAGGAAACGTCTAGCATCCTTTTTCAAATCTGTTGCAGTTGTGGATAAAGTCAGAGAAATAGGAAGGCTGCCTCAAACGCAAATTGGTGAACATGTGGCAGCAGTGTGGACAACTAGCGCCAATTATTGAGTCGCGGTTCATTCGACAAGGCACAGCCACACATTCAAGTTCGACGAGGCATTCACTCTCGCACGAGGTGACAAACGCGAAATCCGTGAGCTTATTCACGGGTCGACTGACAAATAAGCCAGGTCCATATTCGGTACTGAAACCAAGAAAAGTAGTCACTCGTGGAGCACGAATGGTAACACATTTTGCAACATCAATGCCCGTATTCTAGATAGCCAAATCAGCATCACAGTACCACTTAATGTGGGTGACGAAATTGTAGCAGAGAGTGATTGCTCGGCTATCTGGCTCACCGGCATTGACTTTGGGACACGCTGAACAATCATCCCGTCAATCTCCAACACGGGTGTCGAAATTTCCGCAGATAACGACCTACATGCCGGCCATCAAACAAATAGCGCACCAGAGCGCAGTCAGCCCCAATGTAACGGAGACGTTAATTGATGAAGGAATGCAGTATCATAGCGGCTGCATCCTGTAAATCTTGTTAACCCCTTCTGAATGAAGTAACAATAACTGACCTTTTCTCCTATGATGGGTTCGATTGGGAATCCGAAACTTAAGACGAATAAAGCTCTGCCACAGCGATCGCATCATATTCTTCTCAATATATAATGGAACATGCAGCTAAGACAGGTAAGATTAGTCTTTGTGCACGGTTGTGGTTTAGGTAAGCTTTAGGATTTAAATTGGGACTTGTTTTAAGGTTAAGTTAAGGGTTATGACATATAAATATTTACCCTTCCTGGATTTCACTTAAGACGACCTCAATTTCCAGTTGGGTTCCTATTCCAGTTTGTTACAAAAACTGAACCTGATGTCAAACATAGCACAAAGAAAGATATATTAGGTTATGTAGCTATCTTAAGTACAGCCATATCTGCCTGGGCCTCCAGACAGAACCAGCTTAATCCAGCTATTGTAAGTTACCATTCTCCATACTGAATGTCTGCAATGAGAACGTAGACTACTTTTCAACAAAATTATACTCGTTATACACGTTTAAACGTAATTAGATGGGTCCCAATTTTTTTTCATTTTCTTCGCATTAGGCTAGTTCAGATCCATACATGTATCACTCTTCCAGTGAACAGAAAATCCAAAAATTTACATCTTCTGCCATCAGCGGTGACATGAAGATGCCTTTTAAACATGTCTCCATAATTAAAGCTCTCATTAGCTACTAGGAGCCAGCGAGCAAGCCCGTGATATGTGGTCATGTTCAAAAACCCAGGATAAATTATCGACTGGCAAGTTGACATCACCTATACCCTGTCAAAGGCTCAGACCAAAGTCAACATTATATTTGCAGATGTGTTTCCATGTAACGCATACTAGAACGAAACGTTTACGTTTTGCATAATGGTTTTTCAGAAAAGTGGAATAAGTATGTTTAAACGTGCGATGGTAGTAGGAGAACAGAAAACTGTAAGTAGCGGTTTCTACGAAGACATTTAATGCAAGGGTATTTTTGCTTACTGGTTCAAAGAGATCATCGGGGATTTCGCAAACTTTTAGGACCTGTCGTTTGGCGTCCTCTTGCTCAATCTGGAGTTCGTGGGCACGTGCCCACAGTAGAGACTTGACCTCATTTTCATCAGCGGCATATATGAGTTGTCGGCGGAATTCAATGTCAGAGAGGATGGTGGCAAATGTACGTCCGAGTTCAGTGTCGCACTTGGTCTTCTTCTATTTGGGTAACATAGACACAAAAACACAAAAGGAAATTAAATCCCAAGTCAGATTGGCTTATTTAATGAGAACATTAGGTGTGAACCTGAGAACTCCACATTGTTTACACACATGGGAAATATGTCAAACAATGTACACAGGAAAAATCAAAAATAAACAAAGAAAATATCAAAAATAAAAATATAGATGAGCACTAATACTCATTTGAATTCTTAACATAGCCTAAGGTTCAGATCATGTGAAGTCATTTAATGTGGTTTGCAAGTAAAATTGATACATCACAGTTTGATTATCAAGTTTCGAATATGTCCACCGTGTGCTTCACAGCATGCCTGTATAGGAACAGTTACTGCCATTGCATTTAATAAAGAGAAGACACGCACTTCATTTACCTAGCTCTGTGGTTAAGTCCCTCTTCTGGGCTCAGTGTCAAGACAGAGTCAATAAAACTGGAGAAGTAAGTGAGCGAAGGCCCACGCACAAACAAAAACACTATAACACAAGGAAGGAATACTAATTACCATTATTTTATGACGTGCGCTTGATCAGGGAGAACACTTTGACAAGGATTCACCCTTGGGGAAAATCATAATGATTGACACGTTTAGGAGGGCCAATGCGAGAGTCAGGATTTCCAAAAATCGAACTTTCTGAAATACTAATACCATTATTTTATGACGTGCGCTTGATCAGGGAGAACGCTTTGACAAGGATTCACCCTTGGGAAAAAGCATAATGATTGACACGGTTAAGAGGGCCAATGCGAGAGTCAGGATTTCCAAAAATTGAACTTTCTGAAAAAGACAGCCCAGTACCAGTAACGCAAAACTTTTTGTCACCTAGAAGACCTGCTGATCAAATAATCAACTGTACGTTCTGCGGTGAAATCTCAAAGCATGCTCTTCTCCCAAGGTGTTTAAGATATTTTGTGTGCCCACAGTCTTTAAAAACCACACTAAAAGCACATTTATCCACCCCGGCTTATTGCAAGAAAAACACCTTTGCTGGTAATCCAGTTTGCTCCAGAAAAGTGGTGATTACAAATCACGCAGGCATAACCTGCATCTTCATTAAAAGTTGAAAGCCTGTTAGCCGGCCCAAATCCTTTGTTGGTCACTTAAAAAATTAATTCTGCAAACCTAAGGGAGAAAAAATGATTATAACAAGAGCTAATGTCCATTTTGGTGTTCTTCCATGCCACGTCAGTTGCTTGAAACACTTGTCGTAATTCATCTAATGACGAAAAGACCGCAGAACTAAAATTTTAGAATCTGAAAGTGAAGGATTTTGATTGCTCAATCACGTTCGTGGTTAACCTTTAATATGGTAAACTAGGCGGTATACTCAAGATACAGCAATATAATAAAACAACAAGTTTTAGTGGCATACTGACTCTCACAAGTGTCTGCTTGAGTAGGAAAACGAATTAGGTGGCTAACGGAGGGAACAATTAAAATAACATCCAGAGTGCCTGGTTTTTTCCGACTAGTGATTCGTTGAACCAAAGTCATATTACGTTCGAACTAGACAAGCGAGCACCGTTCCAGTAGATTCCCAAAATCATTAAATGTCTACCGGAATTCTGAAATGTGTTTTCATTTTGAATTAAATTAATTAGGCATGGTTGTTATATTGACTTTCTTACAGGCTAATCCCGAGATATTTCAGTCGCATCAGGACACCGGCTTTAGAAAGAGCTTTTGCAAAAAAAAACCTTCCTTAGTTGAGTGTATTTATCGCACTGATCTTCGATGTCCTTATAAGTTCAAATATATTTTTATGAGAAAACATTTACAAAAATATTCTTTGTATTAGTAGTTTGGTTGCAAGTTTTTCCTACTCAAAATTTCATACTTCAAAGACAGGGAATCTTTTGGTTTTTAAATTTCTTAGTATGGGATAATTCAAGATCTTGAACTGCTTATTTATAAAACATCATATCCGTCAAAGTCATTATTTTTGTATCTAATCTTTTCTGAATGATCCACCTCTACAGCAAAAAAATATGACACACGTAAGATATTTTCCTCGTAACGTAGAAAAATTCGTGCATTTCCTTACAACGTGTCTATACACCATTGTTAATATTTTATACAAAATGTATTTGAATTCCTTAGGGCAGGAAGGATTTGTGTGATAAAAACATACAACTAAGAATGGTATACAGTTGCAGTTAAGAACGCATCATAGTGGAGACCATATAGATATTGATGTTGAATTCACTCAGAAATAAATCCTAAACTTGGAGTAAATCAATCTAAACTACGTTTTCTAGCTAGAGACTGAATGCTTTTATAAATATTTGAAACAAAAACCATAAGCTAAAACCACACCACAACGTACCATTAACTATAATAAGAGCGGTCAGCCAGAAATATATATATATATATATATATATATATATATATAGGGTTTGCCGGATAAACTATTTTGACAGCACATGTACTGGGCCAAATTTGACCAATCACGGTGGGCTTACAACGTAATATTCAACAAACTGCCCAGAGGCAGCCAATAGCATATTTGGCATTTACAGGGGAACTATATGCATAGGACAGGTACTACCTCAACCGAGCAGACCTGAATTTCACCGGTATTCTGCCGCTGCTTAACTCAGATGCGAATGGTTTGGCACATCTGTGGGTCCCTCATTCTTCCATTCATTCTAGTAGCTACTTTAGTGTCTAACAGCTAACTGACATTTAAAGTTGAGGCAAGGAGTGGTAATGTTTAGCAGACCAAACTTGAAGACCATTTCTGAGAGTATTTGCCATTGAAGCTTCTCCCAATTAAATGGTATTTCACGTAGTTCTTAATCACAGTTGAGGACTGGCCTAAAATGAAAGCTTGCCAACGTACCAACACAGCACATATATGCAGTAGGTGTGACTTATGAGCAAGTAAGCACCACATAAATTGTACACTTTCAATTTGTTTTTATATTAACACGTCAATTGGGAGTGGCATTGTTTAATCATTGTTTTGAAGTTGAGTCACACAGAAAACGTCCCCTGTAGGCGTGGCGGCAACCCACTGGCTGATCATTTTTGGGCACCTACATCCTTGCATTGTTAGCTTTTTAGCATCAAACGTTCCAGGAAATGCCACTTGGCAGGCAGAATATGCTTCCAAGTTATTAAAGTGGACATAGTTGTCATATGATTGTAACTTAATTACCCCTGACTTCCAATCAGGCAATTTCCTATGCCGGTAACCGAAAGTTACTAAATGTGCGTAATCATGCACATTTGTCTATCAGTGGAAAATAAGCGGAACTCTAAAGGTCCATCAAAAGACTAGTGATCTTCATTTCTGCGTAATTTAGGTGAATCAGACTGTAAAAAAGAACATTGTTCCAAGGAAAATGGCATTAATGGGATAATTATTTGAACGATTGTTTAATGTCATGCTCTATAAAGTCCTAAGAAAACGAGGGAAACAATCCTTGGTCAAAACTTGCCGAAAGTTTTTTAATTGGTGACATAAATCCAACGGTAACCGCGAGTTTTCCCACGAGAATCTTTTCAACATAAGGTAAGGGATTATTATGATATTCTACTTTCTGCTACTGCGTAATTAAGAAAAGAAGTCGTTATAGCATTTCCAGACCCATATTAAGCTGGCCACTGCCCTCAGTGTATTTACAGTTCTAGAGCGAAGCCTTTACATGAGCAACGTTAACGAAAATGGCTACGTTCATTGTGCCCCTCTGCTTAGACGGGTACATCTGTTTATTTCATAGAAACGCCTTGAGTGTAACTACGGCAGCACACGTAGCTCCCACTTGTTTCATCGATACATGCACAATAGTACTGATACATTTTATTTTGGTGTTACAGGAAAACTGCCATACTGAATGCTACCGCCGTATGCTACAGAAATGCCTTATTCCCAACTGAAAGGCGATCCATATATAAGGTTAAGGCCCTGCGATGATACAGTGTATCTGCAGGCAATCCATGATTAACGTTTTTGCACCCGGATGTTTTGGTCGACTGCAGTACTCGCTTAATGGCTGCGTCATCTAGTTTGGCCCCATCTAATCGATCTCAATATGTTTATTTGGCAGTTATTCTTGTAAGTAAAGCTCATATTTTTTCTATAAGTCTTAGGATCATAGTCAACGAAAGACAAGAGGACGTCAAAAAACCTTACTTAATTTTGGTCCTCAGCTTATAAATTAATCACCTTTAAAAGCCAAATCATTCAGACATAAATCTAAGCCTGACATTTCCTGCTTGTTTAAAGATATCAAGCGAACCTGACGAGGTATGTTACCGGTTATTTGAACTCCCAAATACAATGTAAGTTTGTAGTAGATGGATTGCGCCCATAACGAGCTTTAGCCCATTTAGTCGAAAATGCCCACGTATGTGCCGCAGTTTGTGTGGAGTAATTTATCTGCAAAGAAAGCGATGCTAATTATGTGTGCATTTACTCTGTCTCTTCTGTCGTCAGAACGTTAAGGATTTATTTCTTTACGAGAAAATGCCAAGGCCTTTGAGGCTTAACCCATAGGGAGGGATTTACCCAGAAACTCTCACCTTCATCCATCTTTTCCAACATGATTAGATATTACTTAGGAGTTTTTGTTTCCGCTAACATGTAAATCAGAAATAAACTGGAAATGAAAAAATTAACAGCCCCATCTTTAAGCGTTCGCTCTCTTCTGTGCATCAACCGTTTAAGAGCGAAGCCTAAACACGAACTAAGAAAAATGAACATGGCTTTGGCTAGATATGCATGTCCTTTTATCGCATTTAGACATCTAGGGTGCAACTTAACCAGCATACTTAAGAGCAATCTCCACATTTTCACACGCACAGGGGTGCTGATACACTAAGTTCAGTCGCATGCTACAGAGGTTTGCAATTCCAGAAAGAAAATTGAGGGATTTCTTAGATGGAACCAGCTACGAGGAAGGACGCATGTAATGCTGGGGTATGAACCTAACTCCTCGTGGCTGTGTTGAATAGCGGCGGAATACCGGCTAAATACACGCCTTGGCCAATAGCTAGTACCGTTGCTGTAAATATGATTCTACCTGTTATCCCGAAATATACTACTGTCTGCCAATTTACAGTTAAATGCATATTAAATGGTTATTTTGCTGTGGCGGATAGAAGTCAGCCCAGATCCTCATATCACATTTCAGCCTTCATCTCTTAACCTTAAGTTAGACAGATTTCAACAATACTAGTGATTTATTTCTTAGGAATTAAAAAAGCAACTGTGTTTCATTCTTGATACACAACCTTGCCACCATGCAATGCATCCGCAGGCAAATCGTTCGTTATATCTTACAACCCACGTGCTTCGGAAAATGCATGCCTGTTGTATGGTAATTGAATTGCACTCGTTGTTGAACTCTCACCGATCGCAAATGGAACTCACTCATTCAGTTCTACCTTGAGGCTCACTATCAACGCGTAATTAGTGAGTTCCGTTGACGACCGGTTAGCATTCATAGATGAATGAAAGTCCATATTCACAATCTATACCGGCAATACAACGAAAAGCCCGTGGTTCAAGGGATAGAGCGTTGGACTTCTGATCAACTGGTCGCGGGTTCGATCTTCGGGTGGTGCACCCCTTTCGGTTGGTTGTGACGGGCTGTCAGCGGCCAATTAGCTCGAAATGGCCATTCCAGTTTCCCTTGTCTTTCCGGAAATACTGGTATGGTTATTTTGTTCATCTACTCAGGCCATTCTGAGCAATGCTAGTGCTTTTCGTTGTGAAATGCTTTTCTTTTCTAAAACTCCTGTTTGTGTCTTCATAGCTTATAAACAAGCTGGTAATTAAACTTAGCTTACGCACACAAGGACCACAGCTATGAGGAAACCGTCAGCTTAAAACAGCCCAGTGAGAATATGTAACAAACGCTGGTTACTTTTGGCTTGCAGGCGATGCCTCAATTACCCTTAAAACGCCAAATCATTGAAGCTAACATGGAATCTTGACTCTTGAAGCTGGTTCAATTGAATCCTACGAGGAATGCATACGCCTAGTTGAACTGTCTAATGTAGGATAAGTAGGTATTAAAAGACTAGCTTTCAGTTCGCGTGTTCTTCTTACATCTCAAATGGACTTGCTGTTGTGCCACAATTTGCGGAAACGGGAACGGTTAAATAGAATGTACTAGGTTGTATGTAGAGAAAGCGATGCTAATTATTATTGCATGAACTCTGTTTTCGGCAGGACTTTGACGATTCAGTTCCCTCCTATAAATCCCCTGGGAGGACGTTACCCAGGAATCTGATGAAACATTGACACTTTTTAGAAAGCTGTCTAGTCATATTCTCGAATTTCGCTATGTGCTAAAATAATCTAATTCTACATTAAACAGCTTTTCGTTACTCTTCGGCACATTGTATGGGATGACTCGGCTATTTCACACTGGTTATGTGGTCTATGAATGGCAAAAGTGTTTAAACAACGAACTGTCCTCTAAACTGGCAGTCTAAACGCCCTTTCCGTTCTTTCTCGTCGAGGATAGAATAAAGTTCACGATATACGTTTCCAAATTGAAAAGTTGATTGTATAGTTTAACATGAAGGGTAAGGTTTAAACTGACCCAATTTCTGTACTATAAGGTAAAAACAGAGAAGAAACTTTACTGCTTCTATTGCGTCAAGGAAAACCAAAATTATATCTAGGTATTTTTCAACCAACTTGAAAGGTGGCTTTCAAAGCAAACATTCACCATTCACTATTGCATAGTTATACGGTATCTCGGTGGCAGTTGCGGTAACAAACAATAAAAGCGAGGATCCTTCGATGAGAACTGACCGTCATCACTAAATAATACGTGAGGCAGCACGTATCGCGTGAAAATTTCGTGAAACTGGAAGATGCCCTAAAAAATGTGTTTAAGTTTGTCGTGGTAGTGATCTTGGAAGCCGTTTCCAAGTGATGCCCCTCAAAAACGCCGACCCTGCGGTTGGACTATTATGTTGGATTAAAGCACGATCGCCATATGCGACCCAACTCAGGGCTTAAAGGAAAGCTCAGCGAGTAATACTGGAACAGTAATATTGGAAACTGTATGAGTGGGGCTAACTTAAGAAAAATAGAATGCCAACCTTATCCTTTACCTATCCATTTTTTCTAAAGGGTTAGGTATATTTGCCGGATTAGTAGCCTTGCAACTTACTTTGCTGCCCCAAGACGTACAGCTTGTCAAATGCGGTGACTGTACGTTACGCCGACCACTTAGCGCAATATCATTCCTTGTGGATATTGCCCACATGCATGAGGTCGGCTCTGCATGATCCTTCGTTATCACAATAAAACTGATACGTTTGAGAACTGATGTTGCACCCTTATAGTCGACACCTAGACGTCTGTTATTTGCCTCGTTACTTGGGTCCTCCTACGGCCAATGAAATAAAGAGCCTAACCTTCGTACCTAAACCAGCCCAATGCATGTACTACGGCCTTTTATTAGACGCTGACATATCATTTAATACGATTTTGCTGAGGCTCGTTTTATGATCGGCAAGCCAACTGTAAGTAAACTAGCAGCTTCAGTTAACTGAAGTCCCCATTTGCATTTCTTACCTTAAAAAAACCACAGCCAGACTCCTCGTATCTGTAAGGCACTGCCGTAAAATCAGTCATACATTTACGGGGGGTGGGGGATCAAGGGACTAAATCTAGCAGCTTTTATTAAGAATAGTGGCTAGCTCTCCTGACACATCCTAGAAGGTTTTATAAGTAACTCAATGTTTTCGACAAGCATAGAATGGATTGAGCTTACAAAATTGTTCCTTTCCGAAGTAATATATAGCAAATGGAAGTCAATCAAATCATCGAAACCGTCAACAGTTAAAACGCAGCCATATATTCAAAGTAATTTATTCTCGAGATGTTCACTTACTGTGAGCTAGTTAGTGTAATTGGGATTCAAAACGATCAACAATTACGGAGGGAACAATTAGCAAAATAACTGCGACCAAATCCAACAGCACATTGAAATTTTCACCCAAACACTACAGTTAGCCTAAAAATACGGGAAAACCCACTTCTACTAAGAAAAAAATTTAAAAGACTGAATTTTAGCTCCTGGTGTCATAAGCGATGGTTAAACGAATCAACAAATGACGAAAACTATTTTGAACCCGAAAATAACAAAAAGTGAATAATTCAAAGCGGTTGGACGGGAACTCGTAAGTCCTTATTTTGCAGCGTACACTTTTTAAACTGTTGCCTTTTCAAATCCAAGAGAGACCGCCGAGATTTTAAAGTGTGAATGTAGTCAAATTTAGAAAATTACCTAAATTTCGTTTCCTTACTTTTCTATGTTATTGTCTGTATGAAGGATGTACTTTTTTGGGGAAGAGCATACGTTAATAACAGAATCTTCATTTAATTGATTAAGACCAGCATTGGGGAAAATAATGTACGAAATTCAAAATAAAATACACAATCGAATATAATACTGCATGACGCGTACGCAAGATCCTTATAAATATAAGAAACGTTTTGCCTGCGGTTGCAATTTAAAAAAGCCTTATTTGAGAAAACAAAGCCACTCAGGGCTTTTAAATAGGCTACATTAAAGTCTGTTTTAAACTTAAATGGTTTTTAAGAAGTATCCATAGACATACTTTATTTAATTGAAATATAAATTATTTTCAAGTAAATCCATAGCCAAGCTAAATTCCCGGTGATGGGCGCATACGTCTTAGATACGTATTATTGAAGTCCAATTTTTAAAATTCCCTTTTCTTCTTATAGTGACAAAATTTAAGATCTTTTTATTGGAATATGTATCGTAATAGCTGGCAACAGACTTTGTCTCTGCTAGCGTTGAAATTATAAAATGCATCAGGCCCGAACGATAATTCCTGTTCATTATCATTTGAACTGGAAATAACGGAATCATATAAACGATTATATTTTATCAGAACAACATCGCTCCAGGTTGTCTGTGACATAATTTCATCTTTCAGTTGGGATACTGAGCGTTTACAAGTTTTCTTTCGTTTTGCCGAGAATGGCGAAAGTAATTCATATTAAATAAACTCTCTTTAATGGAAATTATTGTAGATAAAAACTGGTTATCTACGTTAAGAAAAGGATATCAGAGAAACTTAGCGAGGAAAAACATGCTTCACTAATTTTTTATTCTTATTATAATGTTTTCATTTTTATTTGTATTAAGTGCTAGAAACTGCATAATTAATTAAGATTACATTACAATTGACTTTTTAAATGCGTATAATGAAACCGGTTCGTACCTTTTACGCATTTCCACAGATGACAATTATTAAATCCGGGTATGTCCTTTGCATTTTAGTTATTTAGAATGCTTTTAAATGTTGACATACATTTTAGTTCAAAATCTTATAAAATAATCTGCCTGCAATTATACCACGGATAATAACTTTTAAAATGTTTGCTTAAATATCTTTTATACTAATAAAGAGGACAATGTAAAGGTTAAGCCTTGTCACCTAAAGGAATTTTTCACCGGTTCCAATTTTGAATGTCTTAAGACTATTGTCTTAAATTACCACTGCTCACGTGTCAAAAGAAGCTCTTTACAAAATTATCAACGTCTCTGACTCAGTACTATATGCTCAGAGAAAACTGAAATAACCAACGAGAACTAACCTCTCGCAATGGACTGATCACGAGGAGAATGATCTGTGTACCTTCACTGGATCTGCCGAGGTTGACGGGGCAGGCTAATCGGGCCATTGCAACATAGCGCTTGTGAACTTCCTTCAGGCTGCATCTACATTTTTCAAAATAACACTTTTTAAACATTATGAAAGTTTGTAATGAGGAGTAAAGACCTACAAACTCGTAAGCTTATTCAAGTCTGTGTATATAATGGGTTTGATTATAAAATAAATTAAACCGAATTGTCATTTCGAGGAATAAAGAAATTCTAACAGCCACCCTTACGGCACACCAGTGACTTGGTCATTGCTAGCCACTTGCAGACTAGAGACAGTGAACCGTGCGTCAATCCCATGACTGCACTCATCAAAATTTCCGCTTAACAACGTATCAAGCCATTTCAGATCAAAGGCCACGCAGATATATTTTGGCGCATTCTGAGAGTCAAAATTAGACCACTATGAATAATTGCAGAAAGCGAGCAATCCTAAGATTTTTCAGCTCCATGGTAAAGGTTTTGCAGAGTAAGGGAGTATCACTGGTTCCACGCCATCTCTTCAAAAGTGCCGTTTTACTTTGCACATTGTCAGGTTCCTCTTGTCTGTTTGGCCATGTTTGCTACATTACTTCTTTCCAAACTTCAAAATAAGAAAACAAATAATATGGCTTATTTTAAACTGCAAATCGCGACAGATTTATTGATAAAGAGAACGTTATCGAAGCTAATGCAAACCTTTTTTAAAATAAATTTGTCTGATTTTTCCATAATGTTCAAAGATAGCTTGCAAAGCAATGAAATGGAGAACGCTAACTGTGTGCATTAGAGCGCACTATAATTCAGCTACATCATATATTGGTTTTACATCACGCATCCTGTAGGGAAACATATCTGCCAAATTTATTTCAGCTTAAATGGAATTCGAATTATGATTGCCGACAAAGAAAAGTGAGAAAAGAATAGCCATTTACGACTAGTCAGCCAGAAATGGCGGTTTTAATCTCCATTGTCTTTTTTTATAAGCATAATCTGCCAATGCTACTAGCAACTGTGCGAGTATGACTTGCTGATGACAGCAAATAAGCCAGCAATGGCCATAACAGTCTCCCTTGTCTTTGCTGGCAGTATTCATCTGCCTATTCTAGTACTAGCCACTATGCAGCTACTGGCGGGATTTGACTGTGGGCTCCAAAGCAGAATTGAAGTACTGAGGTCCGTACGAGATCAGTGAACTTTCATCGATGAATGATAGCGAAAGTTTTGACTACCAAGCAATTTAAATTCTAAGCATTGTTTTATGTGACCAGCGATGGAAAATATGCATTAGATTTGCACTTTAAAAGTTTTTGATACGCCTTTCCAGCAAAGCATTAAATCTTAATGTTAGAAGGATCTTGATTCTCCTCCATAAAAGCAAAGCTCGAACAATTCTCATTCCATAGGATGTTCGAAGGTGCTAAGCTTTGTCACACACACTTGTTTCACATCCTCTTTATCAAGTGCTCTGACCTTTTGCAGCCAAGCGTTATTGGCTTGAAATGTTCAGCTTATTGCTCTCCTTGATGAGAAAAAAAATAGATACATCCATGTGTATCAAAGAAATGGCTGTAAGAGAATCATTGTTTTAAGTGTCCGCTGAAATCAATGAATGGCGTTTTATTTAAAGAGGTATTAAGTAAAAGATGTATGAATCATTAATTAACTATTGCACCAATTCACATTAACATAACCTTTACTAGTGTGAAGCTAGTTTCACGAATGCAAGATTACTTTGTTAAACAACAGCGAAAACATTCCCGTCCTATCAATCTCTAGCGATAACATTCGATAAATAAATTTTAAAATTGACCTACAGTTTACTGTTGGTTACCGTTCGCAAACTTATAAAAACATCATTTGCGAAAATCTCAAGGCATGATCTGGCTTGAATACAAAACTCCTCTATGGTAAACTGAATTTTTCATTGTTATTAAAAAATGTGAATTTTAATGTTAATTTTAAAAATATGAAAATATGAATTTTATATATTATTTGGAGGGTGCGATGAGTAATAATAAAATATCGTTTCGGTATAAGAATTTCAGATTTTTCAAAATTTAAATCGTCAGATTCTTAAAATAGTATGCCTCTATTTATTTCGCTTTAAATAATAAAAAAAAGGTTAAATAATATTCTGATTGTAATTGGAAAATGGTTTTTTACCTAAAATAACATTTTGTTGGTTTCTGATTTTTAGAAGGAGAAGATCCCTTTCGTGTTTTGACATATATTTGCTTTTTCAAATCAAACTCATGACTAAAAAGGAATGAGACAAAGACTTTTTCCAATTTCGTAGGTAGATTTTCTTCCCAGAAATTACTTGTCACAAATTGAGGGCAGTCTCATGATGGCGAAAAAAGACTTCAGCTGATAAAGTCATTAAAATGTATGTTACATTGAGAGAAAACGTAAAGCTTACAAAATATTGTGCACAATATATGCTGGCGTCTATTATGGTCAAGCAAGGACATTTATCGCACCCAATATGGCCCTGCATTAGATAGCATGGCGGATACAACGAAATAAATTAAAGATGGACAATGACACACTGTAGAGTCTGAGGCATTTACGTGAGAGGCCATTCACGTTTTGGCGCCTGCCCAATAAGAAAAAGCCATTATTTCACAGGGGCTGATGGCCGCAGGTGACTCATGCCTAAATAGGTATACACAATCCTCCAGTTAAACGTAAAACGGGTTCAGTCAGTCGCGAACGGATTAAATGGTGCCGCTGATGCAAATAGGCGCTGACTTCCTCCAAAATTAGAGTTATGTTTTTCAAGTATAGCTTAATACTTCTCTCGTATACATTACCCATGGCAGAGCTTAGGCTGGCAGGTGGTTGTCTGTTCGTTAAATTCGCCTACTACACTTATAATTATTTGGTTAAGAAAACTATTTGGTCAGTGGGTGTCCGTTTTCCGGTACTGGTTTAGGAATTAAAAAAATGCGGAAACAAGTATTTAACCTTTAGACAGGCCTAAATTGCCGCCAAGGCAACGAGCCCATGGCATACTGGCCTTCGAATATATGGGTCACGGGTTCGATCCTCGGATGTTGCACTACCTGGCTGATGTCGACTAATGATTCTGAGATAATTATTCCAGTTTCCCTTGGCTTTGTTGGCAATGCTCCTCTATCTGTAATATGCGGCTGCTGACGGAGCAGCAAGATCATGAACAAATGTTTTTTTGATTTGGAGCTTCTAATTAACAAACCTGTTAGGGTTTATACTTACCAGCTGCGTTTCGAGCATAAAATATGAGGTTTGGGATATATTTGGACGTTTTCGTAGTTGAAAGACACGCGTTCGCACATAGAATTAACCTTTTTTATACAAGTGCTTTCTATGAAATTTCCTCATCAACAATGGCAAAACTCTTTTAAAGGCATCGATCTTATACCTGTTTTTAATATATTGGAGTGCACCTCCTGTCTCAGTCTACTTTGACAATACTTTCCAACCAGTTTTTTTATCGGTATTAAAAAGAACTTTTTGGAAGCGCAACTGATTGGCACCAGTTGGCGATTTCGTACCACAACGATACGAATAATTTACCTATTTGACAGGACATGTTGATTTTAAAACACTTTTTTTGAATCTAGTTGTCATTTTTCTCATGGAACTAATCTGTAAGTCTATTTATAACTCTTACCAGTAATCATACAAGAGGACTTCAAAATGGAGCAGTTTAACATCCTGGTATCCGTTAACTGTGGCCTTTTTCATCTATGCCAGTGCAATTTGCGTTTTTGACAGAATGAAACAAAAGTGAGATGTTCAAAGTGAAGTTTTAAGCACAAAAATTACCCAGTTAGCGGAATATGAAAGACACCAAACATTACAAAAATTTCACCCTAGGGCAGTAAGGGGTGCTAAAGTGTGGAACTTCTAACGCAGACATCCACGCGGCTGGTATTCAGCCTATCCTCTGCATATAAGCCCTTTCTTAAATCGAAGCGCCTTCTTGAAATGTTGTGTGAAATGTTTTTAGGCGTAAAGCTCCTTAAAAATATCTGATGAGTTTAAGTTACAGTTAAGCTTTCTATAATGAGAAAAATAGACCATTTTACTTTGCATATACCACAACGTATATGCACTATGTTGGTGTTAAAAGTTGATGCGGATAAAAAAATCAATGAAGGGAATTCATTTTCAGACGTAATTGCCAGCTATTACCAAACGGGTAATACCAAACTGAAACGACCCGAATTTTCGACCTAGCTTCCTGTGTGATAAAATATGACTCTCTAACAAGGTGTCATAACTGCAAGCCCAAGCCATGCGTAGAAACAGCTTTTGCGCTTAAATTTAGTTGGCCTATCCGAGGTCTCTTTACCTTGTGGTCTAGAGATCATTCGGTTTAGGGACGTTAAAAATGTGACTGCTAATCTAATATTTGTCATGGGCTGTAATATCTTTAGAGAAAATTATCAATTCCCATAATGCTTATCTTTGATGGGTTTTTGAAATTCAGTTGCAAATTCGTTTATCTTTATTTCCATGGGAATTGTCTTAGGTGTACATGGGCTGGCCCATTTTTCCCATTATACACTGCTATTTACCATTTATAGTTTATATTAACCACGATAAGAAGGTCATTTGTAAATGACCCCTGCAGTCTTTTGTAAAAATATCTGCCGCAATTATGCGACAAATTTACGAAAACCCCGCTCATGATGCGGAAATTAATAGCTTTTGTTAACTATATATCTTCAGTTTTCTTCCGGTGCTGTTTTTTGCGTACCATTTTTATCCACAGTGAATGAAGGCCTTATTGCTTAACATTTTAAAATGCTACTTTCAAAATAAACTGTATAGCTCTCTCTCACTTCCTCGTTATGAATGTCTGTTAAATGTTTGATCTTCTCGATGTTAGATTTAAGCTGTTCCATGTAAAAGAGCACCTTCATTAGAATTCCATTCTCAAGACATTTTAACTGAAATTCATAAGGATTCTTTGATTTGAAAACAATTATTTCATTGAAATTATACAATTAATCTAGTTAAGCTTTATTGCAAAACAATGTCTGGAACTTTATATGCAACCGTTTGAAAGAGTTTTGTTTCTGCCGCCTACATAAGCCGTTCCGGGAATGAATGAACGCTGACGTAATATTTATTTTTTCAATCAATTTAAGTGCCCTTAAAAATGCATTATATTTTGTCAAACACCACCTGTGAAAAGAATCCTTCATATCCTCAGGGGGTATTCAATTACATCCTCATAAATTTCTTATTTCGAAAATAGAATCTTTTGGTTTAAACAGCGTTTCAAATTTCATACTTTGACAAATCCTGAAATGTTCATTCATAAATTATTTTATGAAAAAAGTTTTTTTTGCTTGAAATGTATACAGAAATTTACGAATACACTGCCAATTTGTATGAAAACTAATTAGTCTGATGAACGGTTACGTATGATATTTTCCAATCGATTTTTTATTTCGACTTCCTAACTATTTGGAAATAAACAAGACTGTTTTGCACCCATATTTGCCACTTATTTAAGCATACATTTTGATAGTGTCGTAATTGTCTTTGCAAGTAAGCAAAATATGTCTTCAATAAAATATACTTTAATTTAAAATGGCATCAAAAAGCAACAAAAAAATTAATTATACGCAATTAATTATTTTTTTGACTGAGTATGTCTTTGCAGGCGACAGGGAGGAAGCTAAATTTAATGCAGAAACCATGACTTGACTGAAAATATCGTAGGCTTTTGATGCGTGATAAGGCATATTGCTTCTGACTTTTATAGTATTTTCGAAGCTAAATCAAATATAAAAATATTGTTTAAAGACACATTTCGATAGCATACCTACAGTTCGCACGGGCTGTACTGGCTATGGTTAATTGTACAGTAAAGTCAAAACATTGCCTGATACTCTTGTGGGAAAAGAACACCTTCCGCTAAAGTTGTCAGTCTGTTCAGTGAGCCAACCCATTTTTTTGTTTTTTTTTAAAATACGATAAGGAGCCTTGAAAATGTTTGGCCGTAGAAGCGCTACCATAAACACAGGCACATAATATCTTAAACCCCGCTTAACATGGGCAGTCTAGGGGTTAGTGCTGACAAAGTTGGTGTGTGTATGTGTGAAAAAAGGCTGTCTGACATGCGCGCAACTTGTGATACGCTTCACAAAAACAAATTATGCTGCGACCAAGGCTTTGAAACAGAAGGAGAAGGAAGTGGTAGCCACATGTTGACCATCAGTAAAGCGAGACGATTATTATTCCTTGCTTGTGGTACCCTCTACAGCAGTTACCTAATCATTTGCTAACCAAGCTGGGATTCAATGTCAACTTATTAAATCTCACTCTGTCACCCCTGGCCTCAGTCTAAGTCAACCATATCAAACACTATTTTGTGGCCAAGAACGTTTTAACGAATTTCAAACATAATTTGATTGCCCTTCACCTGTTTGTCATTATTGATATCCTATGGCGAGGAATTTAAGTTGTCATTCAGAACATTTAGCTTATGTTCAGTGATCGATAATAAACTTGACATACGACGACCCATGACAATCCTGTTTGAAGCATCAAATCCATTTCCGGCATTCCACATGACTTCTCCTGACAAACCATAAGTTACGTTAAAGTAGAAACCAGTCTTTTTAGGGATCTATCCAAGAAATAAAAATAATCTAGTTAAGCGCTCGAAATTTTAACTGAAATTATGATAAATTGCTTTCAATTGGACACAGTTATTGTAGTGGATTGGTAATAGTGATGGTTATTCAGTAAAATACTAAGGTATATCAATCATGCAAGAATGTCGTTTTAAAGTGAGGAAATTTCCCTCTGCTCACATAAATCCCTTTTGGTAAAGGAAAATTAACTATCTAAGTATCCCGCTTTTCGTCCAACAATTATCGATTAATGTTCAAATATATTTTGGAAGAAAGTACATATTTCTCCCTTGATCTATTTATTTGTTAGAGGCGTACGACTTATGTAAATTTAAGGATTGATGAATAAGTATAATATGGTTTTAAACTACTTAAACTTAAGAGGTTTTAAGATGATGAGATGTCCACTCATACTGCGCCGTATTTGTGCATTTACAGATTTTGCTCATGTCATATGTGACATGATCCAATTCACTGGTAAGCATAACGAGTTCTATATTAATGCTTCTTAACAACGTGAAGAAGTGTATGAAATTCATTAAGCAGATTATATCCAACATTTAATATTAAAACCCTAAGGAGAGGGTAGCAGAGTTTCAGGTTCAAAAGTATTTGGGACGATAATGTTGTTTAAGCATCTACAATTTTAAACGTATAAATATTTGATGCTATCTCGAAAATAATTTTTCAAATGGAATGAAAAATAACTGGATGGTATTCGTACTATTTCCGTTGTAATTTTATGTGGATGAAGTTTCTCGGCATATCATTTCTATGTTTATTTGAACGCTGGAATTCCAAAGAGATTGACATATATTGGGAGTATGTTGTAGGTCTTCAAATGTACCTGTCTAAAGTGTGAAATGTTTTCTAATAGGAAGCACCTTTCGGTTGAGACTTCACAGGCCACGTCAGTTCGTCTAGGCTCAGATTTGTAAACAAAGCATCTTTTTTTATTGCCTAACGCTGGTTCCTCCGATAGAGCTATTTACAACTTACCTTGTAAATGCTTCCTATGTGTGAAAAAGACAAAAGCAGTTCACGCAATTGTTCTTTTTGCAGTCAAGTTTTAGTGCCTGGGACGTCGATTGTTAGCCACACTGCTACACTGCATCTTTTAATAATGCATACGTATATTAAGAGTTGTGTAAGTAGACTTTGTAAGATTCGAAGCTATCAAAAGATAGCCATCACAGCATGCAATTATTAAAACCATGTTTATGAGTAACTGCTCGATTTATTTACACTCGTAAGGATAATTTTTATTTGCATCAGCAATGAATTTGTATTGTCTGAACGTTCATCTATACATCACTAGATAACTGCAAAATATTCTGCAAAAAAGGGGTGTTCATGGTACACACAGCCATGAAGCTTTGGATTTTCAAACTAATTAGTTACAGCACTTCCAAGGAACTGCATGCGCAGCACAATCAGCGCATAAGATGCTCCTACTTGGTGCATTTATAACTCCTTGCCGCTGCCCAGGAGTTGATGACTGCACTTTCTGAACTGTTCAGGATAATTGGCACGATAATGCCCCGCCAATTTGGTTAGTTCTTCCTGACAGGAGATGCGATACTTGCTCGAACGACTGCCTAGGTGGCGCGTTTTCGTCTGCCGTTTAGTGTGCGCATAAACACCTCGAATAATGTCTGGTGCTGACTTGCACGGAGAGCGTCAGCAGCCCAAACTTATGAGTAATATCCCGCTGAAAATCAACACTGATAATGGAATTGCGACACGGGAAGGCTCCACTCTGGAAGTAACGGACAAAGACATTACGATTATCTGCAATTAATGAAGAACGTCAGGAGGACTAGAGGCCATCGTTGTTCCAAGTAAATATTTGGCCTCAGACTTTGAATTCTAACCCAAAACTAGCATTAGAGCCAACAGCAGACAAGGATTCTCTTATTTTCCGACGCATTTGGTTATATAGAAACCGACTCCTATAATCATCGCCCTACTTTCTAGCTTCGTGGAAGTGGAACCTGCACTTGTATTAACCACTTTATGAATTTTCCAAAAAGAAAGGTTATTGAAAATTCGATTTGGCAAGCATACGGGCTGCTTTGGATAACTTTTCTTGAGGTCTGAACAGTAATAGGGAAACGTTGGAACGAAGTAGAAATTTAAAACACGAAATCAGTAATGTTCGTCCGTTTGTGTGTGTTATGTAAGAGGTGTGCATAGGGGAAGGATAAAAAGAAACATTGCGTTAGGCGGAGGTGAGTGTTTGGTATAGCCGCTCTAAGGGAGGAGAAAGAGAGAGATGGCGTGGGGGAATGCATGCAGTTAAGCGATCGTTGGGCAACGTAGGGCTGGAGCTTGTATGAGGTACTTATGTGTGCACTAGACCGGCTACTTAAACCTTATGATAATCGCTTCTGTTGCTGCTAGTAGACTTTGAGCCAGTGGCTTGGGGTATTTTGGTGGCGCCTTATGAATCACACAGAAAGCTTCGATTGAGATCACGGTTCGCCTGGTGTTAAACATATGTGCAAGGATGGCGCTGTTTATGATCGTAACTTCCCCTTGTCTTGGCCAAGCTAGGAGGTGTTCTCTTATTCTTGTCGATAGCCGCTGACTCATTTGACCAAGATAAACTGCAATACAGGAGCAATAAATAGTTAATGCACATGGAGGTGGTCCGAGCCAGCAAGCTATCCTTACCTTCACCACATAAAAGAGGGTTGGTTGAGTAGAATATCTAAAGTCTCGCTGCTGGGAACGTTTGTGTAACGGATAGGTTAAGGCGTCTTTCCATGAGTCCACTAGCCGCATCCCCTTGAAAAAGGCACTTTGAGGAATCAACTGTTCTTTTCCAGAGTAAGCTTTCCAGGTTTCACTGGTCATGCGTCAATATGGTTTGTAAAATATCGGTCAGGGTTTCCGTTCTCTGCAAGAAGGTTCTGGATTTTCCCAAGTTCGTCCTCAATAAGATCGGCATGCAGTTTTGTGTAGCCCTTTGCGCCAAGCAACGGACTGGATTGCGTTTCTTTTGGATAATTAAGAAATTGCCAAAGTTAGTTTATTGACCAGACAAGGTTGTCTTTCGATAAACGCTCCTTCGGACGCCGCCGTCAAGTCGTTTGCTAAGAAGGACGTCTAAGGATGGGAGTGAAACTGCTCTTTCCATCTCTACCTTTAAATTTACTCGACGGATTGCTTGGTTAACAGTTTTTGAGAGTTCATTTACATTTGTTTCTTCTGTGAAAAAAGCAAAGATGTTGTTGACTTGTCGGCTGTACTGTCTTAGCTATATGTTCTGTCGCTTAGCTGAAATTTTTCCAGCTGGTCCATAAAGAACGACTAAGAGAAGTCCAAATGGCGAGCCCATAGCAGCGGCGACTATTTGTCTGTATAGATGGTTGTCAAAAATTTACTGCACATGTAACGTGAATCTTAGCTATTATTCTTTCAGTGCATTTGTCGGTATTCCCTTTCTTGCTTACTGGTAGCTAGGAATTCTTAAAGGTAATCGATTGTCTCAGTAACAGGGACGTTTTTAAAAAATTATGGCACCTCCAACGATAGCATGCTCATGCCGTTTCAGTTAAGATATTTGACGTCTTCAATTAATTTGAAGGTATCGCGGTAGCTGCGTGGCGCTCGTTGACGTTGTATAGGATTTATTTCCTCTGCTTACCACTTTGTTGTCGCATGATAAGGACAGTTTCGTATGTTTAAATCGGACGAAGTGTTAACATTTCCTTGTGAATCTTCTGTAGACCATGTGTTTACCTACTGGTTTGAGGCATTCGTGGTCACGGTTGATAAGAAAACCACCTACATGAAGTCTTTTTGAGCAGTTAGTCGATTGTGCCTCTACTTCATCGGTGTAATCGTTTTTCTTTATGTTATTCCCCGAAGTTCATTTGGTCAAATATTATGGAGTGCATCTACGTTACAAAGTGTGTTTTGGTCATTATAACGATGCCTGTTCATTTATCCGGTCTGGTTATCAGAATGTCTCCGTTCACTTGAAGCTGCTTTAATTTCTTTACGTGTGCTTCTGTTAGCAATCCCCGAACTTTCGGACTCCTTTTAAGAAACTTTTAACTATAATTCACAAGTGTTGATTGAAAGTGTGAAAAATATTTTGACTTTATACAAGCATCACAGTTATTCTGAGGAAAAAAAGTATTTGTAATGTTGTAATATATTTAAATTTAAGGTATTATCTGGACGCGTTTTGACTTGGTGTTCCATTCTTATCTGGTTGCATTTACACCCCATTTTAAAGGCTTGAGATATTTCGGTATCTTATCCAAAATATAATTAAAAAGTACTGCAAATCCATCCCTCTAGCCATTCAAGTCACGTCAAATCCACCATTAGACTTCGAAATGAGAGCACAGTAAGAAATATTTCACTGACCTAACAGAAAACCGGATTCATAACTATTTTTTGTCAAACTTCCTACTACCTATGCTGAAAATTACCAATCATCGATTGAGGGGCTTCAAATCTAATAAAACGTTCGGAGAAACAGTAAAACGCTAGCAGTAGACGTAACCAGGAATCGTTTATTCTGTTAATCAAGTTGAAGCCATCCTTGTATGGGTTTTCACTCTAGATATTTTTAGTGCAATTTGAAAGTTCAAACGTTAATGTGTCGGAACTTAAATAAATCGAATAAACCCACAAAGTGTAAAATGTTATTGAAGTAAAACCTTCTTGGTGGAAGAGAAAACTATGTGGCGTTTGACCGAGCTATCTTGTTCCAGACTCAAAATATAGTTTAATAGGAAGAAAGAAGGATCCAGCCTTCTTGGAATTCGGCTGCAGCCATCCACTGACAGCTTAATAAAGATGGTCGTAGAACGTCCTTGGGAAGTAGACCAGTTTGCCTCTGTACAGAAAGTAATTATTCGTCATGTGAGACCAACTTACAAAAGAGACAGAAATCAACCTGCCACAATGGTACCTTTGATTTTAAAGCATAATGTATGCTAAGTCCGCGATTTTCAGCGCGAATTATCCAAAATGTTTGCAATTATAATACGCAGGAGTTAAACAGCAAAGATGCTTGAATGGAACGCGTTGTGTGCGTGCCACGTTTTTGTCGAAAACAAGTACCGGCTCAGCAAGCCTCCTAATGGCTCGTTCAACCTGGGGAAACTTTGGAAGCAAACATTTTAACAAAAAGAACGCAGTAGTTGCGTTTGACAAACGAGACGAATCAGGCTTCCTCAGAATGGTGTTAATTACTTTTATCGAAGCAAATCTAAGGCAAAGGTATGACGAGAAAAAAAAACAAGAGCAAGAACAAAACAAAACCAAAAAGAACAAGGTAAGTCTAGGAGCAAAATATGGAGCTGACATCCTCCGGACGAAATGCTGGAATGACAGGCCTGAAAAATATTTCCTGGTAATCTGATACCATTACAGGATCAGTTAGGTCTTCTTATTCGCTAGTAAGCTTCGTTTTTGATAATAGGAACTTGTAGTGAAATTAAATGATCAGCTAAAATGGTGCTATAATTTATTCTAATCCGATTGCTAAACATTAACTGCTATCAACCCGAAATGTTCGTTAGATGAGAATGCCGGTATCGTCAAGCTGAGAGGGTTTTGCATATTTTCGTTAAATAAGAAAGGTAGCATTGCCTTTTTACTAATAAACGAATAATAGAATTGAGTACTCACAAGTGGTTAGACACACTGGATACTTTACTATGAAATACAACTTGCCGCGAACACACGAACAATACAATAGGTATTTTGTGTTAATAAGCGATTGTCATAGCAAGGCTTAAATCACTAGGTTGGTGCTAGGATTTCCAAGTTAATCTATTAAAATAACCGTACAATACGGGTAGCGTGTAAACCGGAAGCTTTAAATTTCAGTGACAAAAATAAACATACAGAATGGTTTTTATATATTCTTTTCAAAAGTCTCATGTCCATTCGAAGCGTTTTAAATTACATATTGAGTAATGGTTTATGTCATTTTGATCCTCGTGGATACGAAAATGCTTTTGTGAATAAAACCAGAAAGGGCTAAACAATCAATCTATTTATCATACAGAAATTCCTTTCATTTCTAAATTTTTCAGGTGGTTGAACTGTTGGCCATAAATATCATGACATCTGTGAGCAGTGACCTTTGCGGAAAAAATGTTTTGAAGAAGTGCAAATGTCCACACAAAAAGTTAAAATGCAGGGGAAAAGACAGTTCAAAGTCAACTTACAGGGCACAAATCCAACTTTGATCGGTGAGCATCTGGTCATCGTCATTCACCGAGACCGCCTTTATTGTTTTGCATAGCCGGTAGTCTACATGCGTGAAGAAACAAAGAACATTAGGTTTTTTCTGCCAACTAGAAGAACTGTTTGTTGTAAATTCCACAAGGGATAATTTTTTTCACGAAAAACCACAAAGCATCAAATATTAGAAAGGGCTGTCCAGAATTTCGCAGATAACAGTCACTAAAAGTGACATTTGATATTCGAAAATGAAAAATTTGCTCTCGATTTTCTCAGTCAGCATAGCAATTGCTCGGAAGCCCAATCTCCATTTTTAATGAGATGAGAACATTTTCCGATATTTTTGCTAGTTCTGAAAACCTACTACTTCTTTGAATGAAAGTTTAGGTCGCGTATTTATATGTTAAGTTGATCTAGTTAAAGTGATCAGCATTATTAAAAACAAGTTATTCAATAATGTTTTGTTCTGCAGTTATTATGAATTATATAACAAAGTTTTACTTAAGGAGCATTTTATATATATGATCCACGATCCTTTCTTTATAACAGTTGATTTTACTCCTAAAACTTTTATACGCCAAGAAAACTTAGCGTTAACTAAAATTCAGAGATTTGCTAACCAGCATTATAATTTTACTTATCTTGCATCATAATCATAGTACAGTTCATTGATTAACATTGATTCGAACATTGATTAACATTGATTCGAACAAACTTCTTTTTCCCTTCCTTCAAAAACCAAATTCTGCAAAAAAATATCTGCTCATCGACAAAAATTTTTAATTTATTTTCAATACCGTTACAAATATTGCAACGTTTTGGAAAAATGTAATTCAAAAATTACTTTTGTGCTACGTTGGTAGTCAAGAGTGTATTTTCATTTAATAAATGAAGCTTTGTGGTTTTCAAATTTTTCTAAATTCCTGAATAATACTAAAATTAATCTGAACTTAATCTTGTTTTTTAATTAAAATTAATAAATGTAAAGTAACCATGCTTTTCAAAAAAAGGTATTTTAAGGTAATAAAACATGTCATTATTAGGTTTTTAAACAATACGATACCGCTACTTCAAAAATCAAAACCATTAAAAAAACCTATTACAATAGTATTCATGTATTTCAAAATTTGTTTTTGAAAGCTTGTTGAAATAGCTGATATATTTCTGGATTATGCCAAGATAAATGGCATTAAATCTTTATTTAGGTACAATGTAAAATCAAAAACACAACTTAGAATCACGATGAACAGTTATGAAATCTTATAAAACAGTACGCGTTTTCAGCAAGTCATCTTAAAAGGAAGTCTCAAGGTAAAGATTGCCGATTGAATGTCAAATTTATTTAAAAGCATCCTGGGTATGAGCTTATTTTTCATGTCTCGGACTGTTAAAATACATTGCGAGGATTGTACAACAGATAACGCGTGGATAGTTAAGCTAACGCTGTTTCAAAAAAACTGAGCAAAATTGATTAGAGCAATGGAAATTACAAGCCAAAATTGTAATTACTGCAATTTCTTATATGATTGCGAATGCAAACGCTCAATTGGATCTCCTAATATGTAAGTGACAGGGAAGAGCATAAGCATAGTTTTAGCCATCGTTACATAATTTTATACAGAAATCTTTTGAAAGGGTTTGCAATTTACTTTCCAACTCGACTTAATACATGCGGAAAACTCATACGATAATTGTATGCATATCATCGTTAATAATTTACGCTTTTAAAAATTGAAAACACCTCTTTGAACTTATTAACTAAATGAGAAGACCACCTGTATATATATACGATTTGGAAAATTAGCATCATATAAAAGTATTATAAGTAGAAAAAAGGTTCTTTCGGAAAACCGTTAAAAACTTTATTATGTACACATTTGATTTTTATTTCCAAGGTCGTTTTCTGATGTAAACTTAATGTGGTAAACCGTTAAAAATTAAAACCTGTCCACGAGGATCAACTCGGTTAGATTAGCTATTGCCTTTTTATATCTTCTGTGTGCTTGCCGTACACTGTGACGCTTTCAATATTTTGATTAATGCATGACTCAGCTGCTTAAACGACTGCCGACATTCTCGGCCTTATATAAATAGTGAGTTTTTAACTTGTTTTTCGCACATTAACTTCACGTTTGAGAAAGATCTGAGAAGACAGTGTCAACAATTTATATTGTATATTTTGTACCCGTTTTTTCAACCAAATTCGTTTTTCGATAAACATATATATAATAACCCTTCTGAACAATTATTCAATACGTATAGAAACATTTATTGCAAATGCTACATCAGATAATGGTATTGCTAGTTATTATAACTATTCAGGTGTCAACAAAGTTCCATTAATACTGCTTTATGCCATTTTCCGTTGGGGTTAATTAATCGTTTTGGATCACAAATAATACCTTGATTAAACATTATACTTCTTGTCTTTAGCCAGGTGCTTGGGATTTCAAGCCAGACATGCACTTGAGGAACAAAATTGTCTTTATCAACTTTCTTACATGAGTGTTCGTTCAGGGTAATCTGCAGAAAAAGGGCTTTTTTAGCCTTTTCTATCAGGGCATCCACCGTGGGCACCTCGGAATTTGGGCTGTTGAGTTCACTGTTTGAAGTACAGTGCGGAATTGTCGAACTTTCGGCAGCCGTTGGGCTGCTCACTGGTGTAACTCTGAAGTTTGTCGTAGAATGGCTGCCAACTGCAATGCTGGAGTTGTGTTCAATTACGTCCCCATTCAGACCGCCACTGACACCCCCAGGATTGCTAAATACGGCAGTCAGCATCTCATGGATAATGTCCTCCAAAGTGGAAGCTTGTAGATCTAGCAGTAATGTGGCCTCCTTAATAAACAACTTGATATCCATGTTTGCGCGGATTTCACAGGAAAAATCCTTTAGAGGTAATTTCTAACAGAAACCAAAGGAAAAAGGTTTTAGCTGCGTTTTCGTAAATGACAAATAACGTAATAAGGAGCACGCTTTGAAACATGTAAAAAATTCAAATGAAACTCTAAAGCTCGATAGATATTATAAAACATATAAACTTTCATCAAATCTTTCGGGCTTCAATTTCACAAAATGAAATGCCAAAATAGTGCACATCACACTATTTCCAGAAAAACATCCAGCACGAGATGAGTGCATTCTTTCGCGAAAACAATTACATATATGTACCAGAATTGCCGAAACAAACACCGGATCACGACTCCAAAACTGACAAAGGATTTTAGTCAAGGTATATGTTTATCTAATTTCACTGAATTCATTCGCGAGTAGATAATACTTTGTCGTTCATTAAAGACAATCTCCATATATTTACGCCACTCAGAAATGCTATCCAGGTTATTAAGTTAAAGCTGATTAACGTTAATTTATTGTTCTCCTCATTTAAAAACTATAATTCTTACAGATCTTCCAGTAACTTAAGTGTGCAATATTGTGTAAAACGTAAAGTGTTGTGTATAGGTTAAAGCCATGGGCCTCATGCCTTTTTCAAACGCACTTGCAGAGACACAATATTAAGTTATCAAACAAAATAAAGAATGCCCATACATGGTGTATTTGGAGGAGCTAAAAATTGATAAATTTATTGTTCAAGTTTTGAAATGTGTCACTAATTACAAGTGCGTTATCACATTGCACATGTTTAAACTCTCAATTGTCTTCTTTCAAGTGCATTTAATAGGTATCATTCTTTATAACATTCCCTTGCGTTTAAATCATAAGTGTTATCTGAAAACAAAGAGAGATTTATTCCTAACACTGCACATTAAAGTAAGACAAAAGCTTACCTCAAGTTGAGAGAGGACCAACGAGGAAGACGCTTCCCCTTTGAAATAGAAAAAATCAAATTTAAAACGCTTTATTGCAGATTATTATTTTGAAGCTTAAAAACCACAGCTTAGTATTTTATTTAATTTTCAATTTTTTAACTAAAAATATTAGGCACATTTTCAACAGGTAAATAAATTTATTAATTAAAGAAATTAAATGTCAACAGCTACTGTTTTAATAACATTGGATATTCCTATTAAATCTTATTACTATAGGTTAAGCACATAACACATTATGTTTTGCTAGCTAATTTATTTTAAAAGAAGGACAAGTAGTAAGATGTAATTCTATTTTCACACTAAACTCAAATCGTGCAGTAATTGCAAAACCTTAAGTAATATACTTCCAGCAAACAGCTTCTAAACATGCATTACGGGACCTTTCACAGAAAATGAAAAGGAACCTGAGATGATCAAATTTTGTCACTTTAATGTTTTATAGTTTATTTATTCCCCTTTTTTGACTTTTTTTCACACAGCTATTGTGCAACTTGAGAGTGATTTGTACTCAGTTAATCAGATCAAGCAATTTAAAAGCAAGCAAGTTGACAAGGTTTTGTATCTTTTTTGGAATTTTAGATTTGAAATTCTCTGTGCTATACTAACCCACAAACACAGTACGAATTGTGTCCAACCGCTTGTCTAAATATACCAACGTCGTTTTGTTGTTCCCAATGCTACTGTTAATGTTACAAATAATCAGCCCCCAAATGCTTGGTTAAATTTTAAAACGTGAAGTTACATAATTTGTACGATCCATTTTTCACCAACATGAACTTAAGGAACGGATCGGACATAAAACGTGCATTTAAAGCAATATTTCCTTATTTATACTTCCACTTAGTTTTACGCTTACAGTTTTAGAATCAAATAATCAAATAAAATAAATAACTGTTTTATTTGCAACAGAAAACATATCACACAAATTACAGATTATTTAAAAATTGGTCGATGTTCTAAATTTGAAACAACACTTAAATTTGCAAAATGTTTATTAGGCAGAAATCCTTCAGTTAATTAGTGGAGTAAAATTATATTAAAAAAGTAAGAGAGTGCAAATATTATTGGCCTGTGGGACGCTCACTGCCGATGTTTGTCGAATACGTTCATTTTTCTTGGATATAATGTTTCATTATTTGATAAGTCTACAAATGTGATGCAAACTGAGCTTACAGGTTTGAGGTGTGGATTGAAAACATAGACTTTTTTGAAGAATTTACGTTATTTTAAATCGTACTCAATCACTTTAAATAATAAATTTAACATTCTTGCAGTTTTTATGATTCACTGTCGGACTCTTCAACATGTACATTTCTAAAGATAGGTTAACTTTTAGGGGAAAGCAAACAACATCTGTTCATGTTAGTTTTAATACAGGTAAAAAAGTGTTAAAATATCTATATAAAATTTAGACCGTAGACATGAGCCATAATTAACATTGCGCTCATTTTTGCTGGCCTTTAATTGCAAGCTTCACTAATGGTTTCTATATATCAGCAGATTTATTCGGTATTTTGCATGCAAATTATTTTTGTTTGGTTAAAATATGCGTTAACTCAGGTAGAGAGATCTTTATTGTTTTCAGATATTAAACTGTTTATAGAAGTTAATCTTTTTAAAAAACGCAATAGCACTTTTAATATTTTTTGAAATCCTAATTTTCTTACAAATGTTCATTACATTTCCAGTTGTCGTTTATTCTTTCCTGCTCGTTTGCGAATTAGTCACTGTATTGCGTAAATTGTGGCACATTGACTGGGGAACTTCCAGAAAGTGTACGAGTTTTCCCATGTTTTTTGAGTTAATATAGAAGGAGCTGTCTGCTACCGTGATTCTTCGTTCTATCTGGGCTAACCAACTACATTGCTATTCGAACAACCGATAAAGCTGTCTACATTCCAAAACTTACATTATCTGCAGCGCAAACCATCCATAGCGCCCGGTGTGTCTTCTGCCGTCACACCGACGAGTTAACAACGCGTTACGCTATCGCTGGCAAGGTCGCTTATGTGTTATGGAATTTAAATACAGCGAGTAAAAGTGCTCCTATCTTTTCACAGAGCCCTTTTTCTCTGTATTTAATTTTTGCCATATTGTGACTGATCTACATTAACGCCCAATGACCCAATATATTATACTGCAGTGTGTCTGTGTAATCGCCAGAAGGTCTTCTTATGGTTCAATTGCCAGCCAAATGAGACAGTCGGGGTCATCGCGACTTTGCATGTCATAGTGTAAGATTTTAAAATTAAAGCCTTTATATGCCAGTTGCACACAAGGGCCAAAAGGGTGCTAAACAGCAAATTAAAATCAATAAAGGGGGGTTAGCCTGTCTCTTTACTGACAGTAAAAGAAAAAAAATGAATTAACGAAAATATATATTTTTTGTTCTTGGGAACACGTACCAGGAATCAGGTATAGATGGGACAGGAAAATATCGCACATTTTAACATCTCTGTATAAAGCATAATGATCCTTATAAGCAGATAAATTAAAAAAGTTGCGCTTAGTGAAAAGTAACGAATAGATAAAGAAATTCGCAGTAACTGATACACAATCATTTTACTGAGGCATATTTTCATCAAAACCGCGGAACCTATTCCATAACACGATGCTTGGAACAGGCTTTGCTCCTGCTCAGAGCATATCAGTGTTAGAAGGCCATGACGAAATTTTACAATTTCCATCAATCAAGGGACATAATTCTTTATGACATTATAAACACCCTTAAAATTGTATGCGGTACGTTCAAACAGTCTTATTTTGAATTAACTGATGGCATGAACAGAAAACTCTTTATAAATTTATTCTAAAAATGGAAATTTAACTGCAAATACCACACAGGGAAGCTGGGAGTAAAAAACTCACCACGATATATGCATCATCATTAAACGCAGCATGAATATTATCGCTAAGTGTATTAGTTATTTGTCAAAACCAGTTGAGCTCAGATAGAGTTCGTGACTTTGCCAATGTTTTACCAATGATACAAAAATTTTAACATAAAGAAGAAAAGTGTGTAGTCTTTCAGAATCATCTTTTTCGGTATTTTTGTCATTTTGGAGGACAATAAAAATCAAGGTAAATATTTTGTCATTCAATGAAACTAAACAAAACGACAGCCTGAATTTTAAACTGACAGCAGTTGAATTCAAAGATGTTATGCCAGTTTTAGCTAAATGTGGCCCTTTCTTTTGATACCAACTGCCCTCTTCTATTTCAAAATACTATCTGAAGCTGCAGAAATTTAGTTTTAATTTTCAAAAACGAGCGGACTTGCAGTTGAAGTTAAACTATGAACGAATATGATTCCTGAAGGAAATTTTCGGCCGTACTGTAACCCTGCCTATTACGATACGCAAATGTATAATTTTCAAAATTTCAAAACTTAATTAACGATCAATGGTCATTACTTACACCGTCAGGGAGGACCAATAACCATGCGACTTTAGTAATGGGGAGGATTTTGGTTAATATGTAACTTACAAATAAATTTGTTCTAGATTGCGCTAAAATGAAAGATTAGCTTTGTGCATGCATCTTTTTTTAGTTGTGTGAATACTGAATAATCGTTAATTATCATGACTTTATGGAAAAGCATTAGTAATAGAAGTGAAAGTAGGCTCCCTTCTCAAGGATATGCCATTTCGGTTCAAACAGTCTACCGCAGATGACTCAAATCAAGAACTAAAAGTTGAGTGAGTAATTTAGCATAAATGTGATTATGTTATTTTGATTTTTTTAGTGGATTTTATGCTTTAAAAAGCCTTTTACTAAACACTCTACATGTTCAATCTTTTATATTGATGGAAAGCAGGTATTATTTTAGCAAAATCGGAATTTGTCGCACTTCCACTACACTTCCCATATTTTTTAATATCACAGAAAACCTTTCATAGGTTATGCCCATTTTGCTATAAAAGAATGCTATCACGTATTTTTAGTGTGGAACCGGCGAAGAAAACTGTAATGATTCGCAGGAGTTTCGTAAAAATAAGCTAAAAATGCAGCTTTCGCAATCATTTTTGTGCAAATTGCTTACGTTTTGTCACAATAAACGGGTGTATATATTTTAACCAGTATTTCTTCGACTAAGACCAAAATAAAGACAGCTAATAAAATACGTATAAATTACTGTGGTGCTGGACAAGATACATTTTTGTTTAATAGTGTGTCTGCTGATCCAGAATTTAAAAATGCGATTGACAAAATATTAGCCCTTTTTCATGCATGTGCAGTATATTTTCGGATACTCTGTCGCGTATTTCCAGTCTTTGAACGTAAATTAATGTACACGATTGAAGAAAAATCACTCCACTATAAAAGGAAATGTAAATAATGTCCTTTTTAGTAGAAATATACCATTTTCTCAAGGCAGTTACAAAACCTATAGAACGGACATATTTGAAAATTTGCATAAAAATAAAAAATGGTCACTTCTACATACATTTCTCAGCTCAATATCCAATTTACGCGCACGTTTTGAAGAAATAAGCTAATATAAATGGTTTGAATTTATATTAAGCATATTATATTTTGACTTTGTTGTTGTCATTCAGTTTACTAAGTAACAGGTTTTCATGTTTGAGTGAAACTGAAAATATTACGCAAATAGCATCCCAATTAGAACGAATACAAAAGTCTCACTATTTCGGTCGATGCTTTTATTTTTAGGTTTTTATAAGCAGATAGAAAAGCATCTAGATATACTGCCAATCGATTATAAACAAAAATCTAGAACTATTCGCCAGTATTTCGAGGAATATCTGAAAGTATTAACAATACAATATATGAAGGAATTTTGTTAAAGGTAAGTTCTCTTAAAATACAAAAATATTTTGCTTGCAATATCACTAAGCATTTCTAATTAAATTTATACATCACATTTTCAGAATATATTTCGCGTTGTCAGAATTCGCTTTTTAAAAAAAACGTTAGAATTCTCAACGATTGATATTAAATTTCTCATTCCCTTTGAGTTTTAAATTTGCTTCCAGTGTTTCTTTATTATTTCAGATATTTTGTCAATGCATTGATGCCAGCTCGCGGGTTATGCTCAATTTTTCGTACATTTCGCAATCTTACAGGAGATCTTTCACTTTCGTATCAAGGGGTGATATGAATTTCATGGTCAAATCAATTAGAGATTTGAGCGCAAACAAAAACTCATAATTTAGGGAAATGCTTTTTCAATCCAACTCTCTGAGTTAAATCATAATAATACTTATTTTTATCGCAGATGAAATACTACACGTAATTCGTTATTGTCAACGCCGACATTTACAGAACAGCTTTTAGCTGTCAACGGCGTTGACTTATGTCACGTGAACTGCGCACTTGTTTATGCATACAGTAAACTGGCACAAATATGTGGTAGGAATTTCCTTGGGTTTCGCAATCCAATAGCTACAGGCGTTTAGAACCCGTTTATTAATCTTAGCATATGTGTGAATTGAAATATTCTTGTGTTCAATAAAAGCTAATTTGAGGAAACCTTTCTGAAAAATTCAATTTTATTGAGCTACAAAAATTACTTAATCCTATGCATAGGAAATGCAAATATACATAAAATTAACATATGTACATGAGGTGCTAAAATATTTCAAAACTTGAAATAAAGGAAAACATATGTTGTTACGGATCCTTTAATTGAAACTAATTCACGCTATGCATAACTAATGAAATGCGTTACATTTGTGTTCCATAGATAAAATGTTTCTTATCGAGCCTACTCGTCTCTGCCCATAGTCACATTTGCGTGACACTTCTTAGATTCTTCAACCTTTCAGCGAATAAAAAACAGACTTTTAGTCTATTCTCATTTCTTAATGTGAAAAATTATACATAAATTATAATCCACAATTGACAAAATTGATTGTATATGTGGCGTTGAATTATGCTAATGGTGAGGCCTTTTTCCATACAGCAGAACGTAGGGATTTGTATTGCATACCAGCAAACGAATGCTGTACTCGATATTTGAGTATCATGGGAAAATACAATTTTAAAAATGTAGTAAATATTTATCTTTAAATTTTCTTAGCAAATGATTTTTACTTTTGAGTGTGCAAAAACAAAAATTAAAACAAGGATCACTTTAAATAGGAGGATTATCACTGTTACTGAAGCATAGTTTTCGAATCATAGAGCGAAAACGTGAACTCACAGAAGTAGTCATCAACGTCGTCGGTGCTTCGTAGAATACTTCCAACACTGACACTGCTCAATGCATCCTCGGACTTGTGTGACACAATACTTCCAATTCTGCCGCCCGTCGAATAAGCCATCGAACAAGGCAGCGTAAGGTGTTGCATATGTCCACTTTCTGGAGTCAGCAGACGTAACCGTTCCTTGCTCGGAGATCGTGGCACTTCCGGGTCAGTTAGGCGCTTTCGATCCATGGCAGGTCTCTTTTCCACCCCCATCTTTTTCTCATCATCTACCCGCATTGCTCTGTCTACGGACTGACAGATGTCAGTTTCGCTTTGTGTTAATTTATTGCCGAGTTAGCAGTGGAAGTGTGACACGTAATGTCAATAATCCATGTTCCATTGGCACCTAAGTTTGCGGTTTCAGTTAAATTAATTTAGTCGTCTATAAAGCCAGAGAATCGGTGTATTCAAGGTGAGCGTTAGAACGAACTAGTCACGCCGGGGTCTTGGTCTTGAAAAAAGTATGCAGCCAACCAGGTCGGCAAGAATCTGATTGGTTAGAAACTACAGTAGACGGAAAGTGGATGGTGTGGTTAGGTGACCGTAACCTTGCAAACGCCTCCTTCTGCTTTCAAAAGAAGAACTAATCGCTTCAACTTAACAATTTGGCTAGTTGATATGTTTTTAACAATAAAACCTTCGTCTTCCGTAAAATATAGTTAGCAAACTAGTGACCAGTAGGGATGAATAAGCTTTGATCGAAAATGTTTTATAAACATATATGAATGATTGCCTGAGTTTGATCAGCATCAACAAACCCACTTTGCGCAAAGGGCACGCTTTTGTGTCTAAATTCACCTAACACCGCTAAACGTATCGTGGTTTGACGGGTGAGCATAAGCATATTTATTTTGCAGTCGCAGCCGCGAAAATGTGAAAAATGTAGTTTCAAAACGATTGGAAAAAAGCTTATTTGGATTAGCATGTAGCTGTCATTTCTGGTTCATAAATAACTTGGCTGCCTTCATTTTTGTCATAGAGACATTCATCATAAGTCAAGTGGCTTGTGAACATTGCAAATGGTTTTTGTTATCAAACGCTTTTTAAAACGGTTTTGAAAATTAAACATCAACAACACTTGAAGACAAGCGCTTGAGGCAGGAAAAAACTCGATAGGTTTTTCGCCCGTGCTGTTGTGCCTACGAACAAGCACCGAATGAATGACATTGGTGCAGCTCTTTCGTGCATCCTGATGATCAGTGAATGTTTTAAGCAATTTCAGGAATATCAGGCTAGTTCGGGTAAGATAATTTATAGACACGCTATTTTAATCTGCACTTTACCTCGCCCCGTGTTAGAAGGCGGCGGAGTAGTTTGTGAATAAACAAGACTAGTGAACTTCCGAAATGGCCTTATGAACATGAATAGTAAAAATATTTGCGAACTTAAAATATATACTTCACATGAAATTGATTTTATCTCAGTCCTGCAGAATTATCCTGTAGTTTCCACAAAATTTATAAAAAAATGTTGGATTGTTTACCAGACTGAAGGTATGACAACGTAAATAACAATTCCACAAATGTGAAGGAAATGCTTGTTGGTTTAAATGCGGAATCGACTATTCAGAACTGGCTGGTTAACAGGATGCTGCCATATTTTCTGCTGATACAAGTGTTTGTACGCATAACTAATCGGTAAAGCAGCTGAGAATGAACTAACACAATTGGCTACCCCGTGAACATTGTATGAGGTATTCGAAGGTTATTTACAAGACACCTGCTAGACTCAAGTAGCATATCGGATGCAGTGATGTCATTCATTGTCCTGTTTCGCACAATATGTCCCTCTTTCAGTGATAGTTCGAGAGAATGAGGATTTAAAGGATATAATTGGATTCATGCCAGCCTACGGCACTGTCCATGTTTGAAGATGTTCACGTCAATTCAGACTTATTTTGGCCTAAATGCTATGCTTTCGGGGGAATTGTTTGCTTGGAGTGCAAGAGTTGGTAGGTCTACCTTAATGGATTAAACTGATCTCCATGAATTCCACGCAAGAAGCGAATTCTGATCAACGTTCCCTTTCCCTCAGCATATGAAGGTGAATTTTCGATTTGAAGACGTTTCTACGAGAAATGAAGTTGACCGGTCGTACATCGGAACCAAATTCTAATTTAAGATGATATATTGCACTCCAACAAGATTTAATCTTCAGAGAAAATAGCCAGCAACAGTTACAGGGCATATTTTGTAATCAAAGATACGTGAAGCCGAGGTGGAGGTGGTCATGGAAGGCTCCGTCTTCCGGCGCCCGAAACAATCTTCCGATAGAATCTTGTCTCATCAAGTCCCAGATTTCAATCAATTATCGGTTTTCCTATTTCTGCTATAAGTGATTAACTTGCTGGTCACAATTTTAACCACGCAAACCATTTCGAAGTTTTTAACAGGCAGTCGTAAAACTTTTGTCACAGTCACACTTTTAGCTTATGTTGGTGTATGCGGCACGAATTAAAGTGATCTGTGGGGTCTCCCTATGCTTTACCGGGGTTTGTGGTTTCAGTGGAAGTCTGCCCATTTTTAGCTGCCTACCGAACTGTGATTTAAATAAACACATCAGTTTGGGTTATGATTAAGGTTTACTGACACATAGTGGTTACTGTGATATTTCAGAATTTCTCTGTACATTATGATTAATTGTGGTATTGCCCCTATTGTGTCTTCCCCAAATAAAAAATAGCTCCTGCGCAAAACATTTCTATTAAGACTAATCGTCACAGACCTTCCATGCTACAAATACCACTGTGAATACACCGGGCAGATTTCATAGCAGGTACATTCCCAAAGATCTTAAAAGAAAAAGCCGATTTCAGGGAGGTACCTCTGACAGATTCACGTACAAAAGGAATTGACAAAGTGGCCCAATTTCAAACTTTTCAAATCGCCGGATAACGCTAAAGGTTAGCAGACCACAAGGACCTCTTCGCGTGCGTTGCTTCAAATTCGCAAACCCCTATGCAGTTCGTAGCAGACACATAAGCAATGTTGGAATTAAAATGTTTCACAAGATGGATGATAAACGTGGGTTTTCGCAAAATTAAGTGTCAGACGACTTAGTACAAAGTTAAGGAGAGGCAAAATGAGTTAAGTGGTTAAAATATACATAGATAAGCGCAAAGATTTTGAGGAACATATATCTTAGCGCTTTCATCAACTCCCTCAAAAAGACAGGAAAAAAGAGAAAACGAGATCGTTAACCAAATTGAATTTGGACTAAAGTTTCCAATGCATTCTCTCTTTAATCAACAGAATATCGTGCTTGCGCCTCCTGATGGCGTTGAGCTTATCAAATATGCGTTTGCCTCGTATTAATATCGTTATGGACGCGCGAACTTTGACCGGTTCATTCGCGGCTGACCTCCCCGAGGCTGAACGGTGGCGGGTTCGCGCGACCTCTGTTCCTTTGTAGTCTTCGTAGGCATAGGCAAGTCAGCCTTCCTGTCCCACGTCAATCAGGCGACTGATCAGTCATTGCTGCTCTTGTGAGTTGTTCTTCATTTTCCAGGCGCATCGGTGAGGCATCGGTGTTTGACTTCGTCATGTGACCTCCGGCCGCCACCCCTCTTTTCCGTGAGCGTGGGCTCTCGGTTCCGCGTGCTCGTTTGCCTTATTGGCCCTGGCCGAACTGATCCGAGCCTTGTAGGAAGCACCTGGTAGGCGGGATGTCGGTCTATAGCTTGGTAGATCTAGCCAGCTAAAGACCGACTCTCCAGCACCAGTCTGGCCATCTTCTCACTTCTCGGCCAATCCCCCTACATTTTCTCAAAGGGAACCTCATGGTATAGCTGTTGTGCGTGATGGTCACTTTGCGGTCGATTGCAAGTTGGTTTAGATGCAATATTATGCCTAGCCGCATGCCCGTTTAACCAACATACCTCGCATCGCAATCTTCGCATGGTATAATGTATACCACTGCTGAATTTATCTGTTACTCCGCCGATCCCAACAGGTTTTAGAAATTTTCGCCTTCACACCTGAAGCCTCCCGCACGTAGGGGATCACGAGCCAAAATGTTGGCTTTTCTTCGCTCGAACCAGGAATTCGGGAGATGATACCTGGGCCCGGAATCCTTACGCCAGTTAATTTATGGTGCACAGCCCTTCACTGCGGTGGGCAGATGGGAGGATTTTGGTTGGCGAGCGTCATCCACATACGCCTAGCTGAAATTCCTGCACCGGTGCTTTGCTAAGGTCGTCCTACCAATTTGCCTCAAATATAGGCCGTCCGTGAATATTGGCGTATACCAACGGACGATAGCCGATGCCAAGAAAGGGATGTTCAGGGTGCTGATGCGAGACTGCCACATACGTATTCACGAATACCACCATATGATTGAACATTATTCTTAGAGTTACTAGTCTATTTTGACGGTTCACGATTTGGAAACTCTCATAGCGTCACCGTAAGTCACATGATGACTCGCTGTCTGGAAAGTTTGAGTTAATCCGCCCGTCCTAAACAACACTCTTTTTGTTACGTTCCAAGAAGTGGTTATATTCGATCATTAACTGTCTTATTAATCGAAAGTAGTAGTATTTAATCCTTTAAAGAATGTGTTATGATGGAGTGAAACAATTTGCTAGTCAACTCTTTCCATTTGGTTTAATTTGGACACTTTGGACGTATCAGATGACATAGCCAGAAGCCTCAAGCTTCACTGGACTACACAAAATTGGCTTTTTTTCAAACATTTTAACATCATCCCATGCCCTTTAAATTTCCAAACTCGTCGTTTATGTCTAGAATAATATTCCGTTGAATTTTGGGTATTCTACGTGATACCGCAGAATTGATTCATCATCGTATTAGAGTTTGAGGTTCCCTCGAACAAAATCGGATCTGTATTGGCGTTGATGCGAACGTGATCAGACCTTTGAAAATCAGCTTGAATTACTCAAGGAACCTGGAAATATTGATATATTTCAAACCGATAGGAATCGCTTGCATGCCCCAACCCCTCTGAAGGACACGCAATCATAACCCTTCCCCATAGAACTAAGCCTTACACAAACGTCGACCGTAAACCCAAGCATTCACGTACCTCAGCCATGGACCAAACCTTTTTTACCAAACATTTGGTTAAGGCTCACCTGTAGGTCGTACGGTTCCTGTTTCATGTTCAGCTTGGGGTAGAACTTTAGGCAATCCCTTCGCTCAGCCTCCTTCTGCACTCAGAAGGTATCGACCACAGTTCTTTCGGCACTCAATTTAGCCACCCTCAGGATCTAGGCAATTTCACCGGAGGGTGCGTCGTTGAAGAGATTTTAGGCATGCGGTTTTTACAGCCCATGCTACTTTACTGATTGAGTCATTGCATACAGATGAGGATTAATCTGAAGAAACCTTTTAAGGTAACTATTAAAGGATTCAAAATACGGCACTTTAAAAACAAACCTGTGCAATGCTATGGGCCGTAGAAGATAGTCTTGAAATGTGCGATTATATCCTTTACAATGAAAATACTGCAAAAAGATTTTCCTGCATCAAGAATACGCAGTTAAATGTCCAGAGAATTAATAAAAAAGGTGGGAAACTGGTCAATTCTCTCTGTAATGTGCTCAAACTTCACGAAAGGGACGATATCACGAAGTTAGATTATAAAAAGCACATTTATTGATCCCTTCCGGGAGAAATCCGTTACCAGTTGAAAGAAGTATACACACGACAATACGACCAACGTTGTCCAACGAGGTCCACAGTGTGCGATGCAGCATGTTACAGTGACGGTTACTTGCTCGTGGATTAGTTTAAAGTGATAGTAGACTTGCACTGAATCTACCGCATTTCAATATTTTTGGCACGCAAACCCTGTTCTTCACCTCAGAATTCGTCATATTTTCGAAATATTACCGTAAATAGGAATTGGCGGACATTTAATGGGTTTTTGATAGTTTTCCTTTACTTGGGGTTAAAAATTGAAATATTTTCGAACGCAAAGTTGCAGTTACACGTTCTCCTATTCCTCAAGTGATATGTCTAAGGATTGTTGACATTGAATAAACGGTCAGTTGGTGTTTTGACAAGTAACGGACACAGATATGCATTCAAGCACAAATTGCCTTCCCTTCCGTTTCTGCTATGAGTTTGAATTCGGAAGATAGTGACTCGATCACAGAACAAATGCTTCATCCGTCCGAAGAATGACACGCAAAATGATCTTCAGAGAAAAAGAAACCATGTGTAACGGACATTTAAAAGACACAAAACTCAAAGTATTTATTATTTATGTCATCTCATGCCTATTATAATTAGGAATAATCGCGCATGATCATACTGGATGCTGGAACAACCGGAAAGAGATGAACGGCATTCAGCCGAATAGTTAGTTCACCAATGGTCACCACATAGCGCATTTCTGACTCTTCCACAATTCTTTGACGACTCGGACAATAAAATGATGAGGAAAACGCGAATGCTGCGCTTTGGGGCTGAAATAATTAGAACGCAAAAAGCTGAAATGAGCAACTTATTTAACTGAAGAATTGGGTTCCGTCTCGAATTTACCGTTAGGGTAATTGGCGCATATACATTTTAGATAGTCTTAAACGTAATTATCTGGTGAGGTTCTTATGAAATTAACTACGACAGAAGTATTGCATCTAATATAAGTGGAAATTTGTTTATTATATTTCATTGCTATGAGCGCTGCGGTTTGCCCCTATGACTATCGTGAATACTCGAAAAATATGAAGATTCCTCAGTGATATTAGTTTTAACTTCGGTCTAGGTTTGCGTATATTTTTGACCTAAACCAGTAATTTTAAAAGGTAGCAGAGCTCCCTAGCGCATGTGCACTCCTAATAGCCAACGTCCGTCGGGATAAATGTCAATCATTTGAAGTGTACAAACTGAATATTGCTAAAGAAATAAGTTCCTTTCTGCCTTTGTAATGTGACAAAATGAATTACCTCACAATATCTTTTTATTTCATTGCTCTATTCGCATAGTTACCCACCGTGGTAAACATCTTGTGTAATATCAAGGATAAAGCTACTCTTTGCACATGATGTCGACTTTCCCTGTCCAACTGTACTTGGAGATCCTGAAATACCAAATGGTTGGCACTTTTTCATTTAAAAGCTATGCATGCAATTGTTAGATTATTTTCTCTTATTCAAAAATTCTTAAATAAGAGAAATTTAAAAAGTGAAAATCTGCAACAAACATCTTCCTTAACAGATGATCATCGATTCATTCGTATAGCAAGATTAAAAGGCCAATGCTGGTGACACCGAAGAGTAAAATCAGGACGTATTTAAAGGCAGTTTTCTACCATGCCCTGATCCTATGGGAAATAAATCGCCAAAGGAAGCTAGGCTATGAATACGTTTACACTGAAGCAAACTTGGTCATTATCTACCACACACTCACTCGTCCTTCACCCAAAATGATGGAAAGTGAAGACGATTTTAAGATGGCTGGCGTTTGGAAAATTTGAAAGCACTTCTACACGTGCCACGCCCAACATGGTATGGGCCATGGAATTGCGTAAGTCATCATATGGAGGCAGAATAACCATACCGATAAAGACAAGGGAGACCGGATAACCTCATCTATTAGGAGTCGCTAAGTTGCTGCTTGCGGGGCTCAAGAATGAGCCCCAGGCCAGGGCGGGTAGAGGATGTTCCGTTAGCGATCGGTAAGCATTCATTAATGAATATCAATATTCCTGATCTTAACCGACAAGACAACGAGCCCGTGGCTCAATGTTTAGAGCATTGAACTTCTGATCAACAGGTCGTGGGTTCGAGCCCTGGGGGGCACCATCAGTGGTTGTTTACAACTAGCTGATGACGGCTAATGAGCCAGAAATGGCCATGCAATTATCCCTTGTCCTTGATGGCATTGTTATTCTTCCTCTACTACAATGACAACTACTATTACTTGCCGCTATGTCGACTTGTGGAGGGGCTCGAGAATGAGCCCCAAGGCCAAGCGGTAGGGCGTTCATCAACTAAAGATAACATATAGCATTGAGAAGTTCCAATACGTGATGATCTAACGGATAAATTCTGATAACTGAAATTAGAGATTGTCCATTCTCGAGTCATTAATAATTCGTCTAGCCAGTGGCGCAAAATTTCCTTTTTTGCACACAGAACGTGTCATCTGCTAATTGTTTAGTGCGACTGGAATGGAAGGACAGAACCCGGGATTCATTAAACAGTTACCTTATTGGCCAGTTTGGGCCTGGCTCTCAATGCGACAATGGTAAGAAAAAGCTGAGCTTTGCTGATCAGAACCGGCTCTTTGTCACGAGCACATGCTTTTAGCAATGCCACAAAATCAGCTGACTTGATATTGAAACAATGGTCATACCGTATGTCAGATCAACTACATTCTGGTTGATTTAAGGTTCCGCAGCTGGGTTCACAATAGCAGATTGATGCGTTGTGCCAAAACTGGTAACGCCCACGGGTCGAACTATGTTCTCGCTCGCTCACACCTGAAAGTTCACCTCTCCGCTGCACCAAAATGCCACGTGCGAGACGCCTTGATGTCGCTAAAATCTGACAGTCCAGCATTTATGAGGCCTCAAACACAGAAATCAGGTCCCAGTTTATGACCCGAGCCGACAGAGTAGCCACGGACCAATGGTCATCACTGAAGACATCCTTTCTATGAAGCAGCTGAGAACATCCTCCGATTCATTTGAACCACTCATGAAAAACTCCGTGGCGGTAGGTCAAAGGAATTATTAATATCTGTCCAAAATCGTCTACTAATTCTATCTTTCATGTATCGACGCTGCAGTCACTATATCGGTGGGCGAACCCTGCAGGTTTCTGCCAAAACGGCTCGAGCCAGGTTCCACAACGATGCTTCCTTCCACCAGTTCCGGAACATGATAGCAAATTCACCTGCAGAAATATTGGTCTGGAATAGCTACGCCCATGGAGCAGGCCTCAAACACAGGTGACACTTGTATATTCTACCAGATTATCTGCAAAGTAAGTGCTACGACCTATATGCGATGTGAATGATGGCTTTATTGCTGACAGCTCGGTCAGGTCGATCGTGGGCATCTCCTGAACTTTGATTAGCAAGTAATCACACCCTCACTATACTCTGCACCCGAGTTTTATCTTTCTCCAGCCTGTGCAGTGTCGTGCAACCCCCTTCCGAGGGAGAAGTTGCCGATTCAATACGGAAGTGCCCAGAGTCGACGGTATTCCCACAGAAATCCACAATGTCTGTGTTGACACTCTGGCACCCTGGCTTCATGAGGTGATGTAGCAAGTGTGATAAGACGAATTTATTCCTATTGACTGGGGTTCGGGTATCCTCTTGCCTTTCTTCAAGAAGAGATATAAGACCAAGTGTGAGAACTAAGGTGGCATCAGTTTCATTGACGTTGTTGCGAGGTCCTTCACTTTTGTCTTTCTCAGATGGTTTCAAGTGGTACATGACTCTAGGACGAGGCCCATCCAAGCAGGATTCTGAGCTAGGCGTGCATTCGTGGACCACATATTCACTCTGAGGCGCATTCTGGAATTCCACCATGGTTACCAGCCGCCGATGGCCGTCTACTCTACAGACGTCATCGCTGTGTTCATTCCGTGTGTTGTGAGTCCCTGTGACGAATAATGGAACTCGATGGTGTGCCGGCCAAAAATCGTTGCCTTGATGAAGGCCTACTATCGCTCCACCACTGAGGGAGTCCTTGTCCATAACAACCTCTCCTGACACTTTGATCTGACATTCGATATGGTTGCATCATGTCACCCATTTTTGTAACTACAACATTTTCCGGATTCGCGGGGAGTCCCTACATGGTTCTGAAGATGTGCTGCCATACGGACAGGATAAGGACAATATTTTATCCCGATAGGACGCTGCTCGTCGGGGTTTCTCAATCTTTTGGAAGTGCCCATGGATCCGATGCGACCTCTGTGTCGACATCCGGTCGGTCCTCCTCTACAATTGTGAACGCTGGGCTGTGCGTGTGAAAGATGAGCGAAGACTTTAAATATTTGGCCATTGTTGCTTGAAGGGAAGTATACAGACTCCGTCTCAAACGAGGAAGTCCACACTCCCTGTTGTTTGGGCACGTCATCCGTTTCCCACCTCACGCGCTGAGTACTTCTGCTCTTAATATGGCGCCTTTGCCCACTTGGAGGCGTCGAAGAGGAGGTCGACTTAAAACCTAGCTAGACACGTTCCGGAAAGACATGGAAGCGGTGCTTGGAATTTCGATATTTGGCGGCCGTCGATGGCGAAGAGAATGGATTGAGCTTTCCAGTTCTGCTGCCGTTAATCGTCAAGCGTGGAGACGTACAATACGGGACATCATCGAGGTCAGCTAGATCAGACATGATCGCACCCATTAAAACGTAAAATTAAGAGCCAAAGTGCAAAAACATTAGCAGCTTCAGTATCAGGCTAGTGTTAATATTGTCCGGCTTCTGGGCATTAATCCTCGCTAAATAGAGCCTAAACGTGTGCAAATCTATAGAGAATGGTGGCAAAATAAAGAAAAACGCAGGATCTTATGGTTGCAGCAGAAAAGGCGTCAGTATTTTCCAGGATAGGGAAGCAGTTTGAAAGTGCCCATTTTTCTTGGTTTTAACGTGTTAACTTGAAACGAGCGTGGCAATCGTTCAGTAGTATTTCATCATAAGTTAAATATAAGAGCGATTTTCGTATTCTTTAAAAAAATACTACGGTTTTGATTGTGTTGTGAATATACATTTTTTTCTTAATGACATTTTCTATTTTGGTGCCTCCTACACTGTGAACCAAGGAGCCCCGAAACATGTAATTCTTCGGTAAATGCCTGACAGACATGTGTTAGTTTTAATATTCTTTCAATCATATAGCACAAAATGCAATTTTAACTTTTGAATTTTACATTGAAAATTCAAGGAAACAGAAAATCAATGAACTCCAATTTGAAAAAGGTAACTTTTCTCATAATGATCACAAAATGGAATGGTTAAGATTGCATCGGCGAATTCTATCTAATTTACAGAGTCACTGAACGGCCTTTAGAAAAGTCGATGTGTGTAAAAATTTGATTTTTGTGACATGTCACTCAGTGAAATTAAGCTAATTTATCTTTGCTTTTATCAAGTAAATCTAGAGTTCCCACAGTACATCACCGGAAATAGCACACCAGACTTCATGCTTCATTTCTTTTGGGAGGATATTTGATAAAAATATTTGTAAGGTAATAATTATTTCAACATTTATGGTCCTCTGCCGTTTCAGTTAGTTAATTATTTGCATTGAAAAGCATTTCATATTTCTGAAATTGAAGTCAAATATTTTGAGGGGACTTTATGCGTTTTCGAAATTTTCTTTTGTGATAACTGAATTGTTTCTGAGCAAATAAATAAAACTTGCAATACGCATTTTATGTTATGATTAAACTCGGGCCTTTTATGTCTAGTTAAGTGATTTGTGGATGCATTGCTAATGGTTTCCAACACGTTCATAATAATTCGTTAAAATACACATATTTTACGGGTAAAAACACAAAATTCGCTTACTAAGTCAATTTTCCTCACATTATTTGACGGGTGATTAACCAAGTTGTGAACATTAAGGGAAGTTTGATTTTTTGGCTGACAGAAAATGTTTACTTATTGGAAGTTTTCGCAAGGGATTTACAAGAAAATGCAGTCATTCTTTCAAATCAAGGACCTAAGTCAGGAAGCCAACGAGATGACATGTCCAGCGGCAGACAGAACCTAGAGTCTGCTCATTTTCTACCTACACGGTTGGCGGAGACCGTGGCCATGAGCAGTGCATTTAATGCCTATATATGCTTTTGCATACGCGGAATTATGCAAAATAACAATAGTAGTTATGGTCTTTAGTGCAACCCACTAGCTCACGCACCGCAAACTACTTATAAAGGATCTGCTGAAATTTCAAACCAGGCCGATGAAAACAGGAAGAGATAAACACTAAACAGCCCCTGTATATACAGGTTTAGCATGTCTATAAGAACATGGATGGGATGACAGTATGGGTAACTGAAAGGGACATTGGTGTTGCTCAGGAGATAACATCTCAGAAAACGGAAAGAGGTGATTATTTAAGTATGTTCGTAGTGATAGGTGAAACGATGAACGGCTCATAGGCCACAAAATTTGTTATGATGTCTGGAGGTCGAGGCTGACAATGAACTTGAGAAAGTGCTTGCGGTTACAAGGCATTTTACGGTCGTATTAGGCAGGCCCGTCTACCTTCAGATAGTCATAAGCTTTTCGGAGGATCGTCACTGTTGTTTTTTTCATTCAAATGCAAACCCGTAGACCAATGTGATTCCTGAAATTGCCTATTCGATTCCATTGGCAGTGTGGTGGTTACCTTAGATATCCGGGCAATTCGACTGATCTGGCCAAACAGTTTGACGTAGTGTTGGATTACTGCCAGAAGTAAATCACGTCTATAAGGGAGATAAGTTCGTTTGGTGCTTAAATACCTCCAATTTATTGCACTGTCCTCGCCCTCAAATGGTGTCCATGAATTCACATGCTCTTGCGGGTGCAAGGCATCAGTTAATAATTTACCTTAATGGCTTCTTAAACACGAGAACCAAATCCCTCGCTCTACAGTCACGAAACATCTCCTAGGTAGCAGTCAATCTGTTGACCCGAAAACAATTTCAAGATTACTTATTCGGGCACGAACACCTCGGACTTTGTGTTATTAGGATTCAACCTGCATAGGACTGGAGAAACCTGACCTCAGCCAACAGCCGAACCACGTGGTCAACCTCAAAGTTCCTTGTTCTATCAAGGTAAACAAACAGCTGTTTCGAAATGCGTTGATGATTTGCACTATGCTTGGTAAGCCAAACGTTTGTGCCCAAAACCGGTTGTTATATAATTATCAACTTAACCAGTTTTATCAGGGGGTTGGATAAAACTGGGTATTGCAAGGAAATGTTTAAAGTTAAATTTATGGGCTATCTCCTCATTGAAACTTCATTTAGTTTAGTTAGCAGTGGTTTGTTAGCTTTTCGTAATGGCTTTACGGGCCATTACCTCAAACGGGAAAAAGGTTCGAGTGCAAGGTCTTTGTGATAAGATCAAAGACAAAATAAGGAACATAAACTGTACCTTTTTAGGGCTGCTATTGGCTGCCGTCATCGTGTGGACGTCAAGAAAGACAACGCTCTACTGGTCGTACAGGACTATCCGCAGCCATTTGATCCGCGTCTGTTATCAACAGCAGCACCAGCAGGAACTGCCATCAGATTAGGCAGGTCAGTCTAGTGCACACATAATACCCCCGGAGAAATTCCGAGGTTACGCAGGTGAAGTTCGTTTTACTTCATGCATTTTTTTTCCGGACTCTCCTGCTCCCTCCACTCTGTCGATAACCTTCCTTTTCCCTCCTCTTTTTCCCTATTCTGGTTTTATTTTACGACTGGCATGAAGAGTGCTTATAAAATGCCCAAGTACTCTCGTCACCCAGTCTTCGGAACCTGATTATTCTGTAGGCCCTCAAAATAAGCCATAACTAAACTGGAATGACTGTGCATTGTGAAAAGGACGTTGCTCGTTGAAAGAGCATTGTATTGTTTTTGAGGTTTCGAAGAGTTTGACCAGCGTTTAATTCTGACAATCGACCAGAAATTTAAATGACTGGGCATGTAAGGCACGTTTGGTCTGCTCCAGCTCTTATTCATTTGCTCAGTAAGCCTACTAATATTGGTTCGATTTGGAATCCGAAACGTTAGGAGAATAAACCTCTTGGCCAAGTGATCGCATCTACGTCGTCTGAGTAATGGAAAACTTAAAAGCCATTGGCTAACTCCTTTCTCCTATCCCAACTGGTTAGGCATGCAGACTACTTCAAGCAGTCTGCCGTTGGGAGAGGGCATGGATGGTTATTGTGGCTTGAACTTGTACCTTGGCGTGCCAGGTAATCTCCTGACATCGAAACGTTTAACGGGTCCGGATCCTAAAATCTAGCCTTATCTAGGCCTGCCTATCTACTGCATGTCCTATTTAAGAACAACAACGTACTACTATTTGTACAAATATTTGAATATTTTTTTGTGTGGAATTAACTGGATGTTAATTTAGGGGCAACAAGCAAACATTCGCAATGCAGTACTTTGGCACGCAAAAGTATTCTACCAATAGGATCACTTCCGGTAGATTCCATGATGCTTCTACATGTATTTGACAGGAGGCAAAAGCTTGTGGACCAAAAGATACCAATTTTATTTTAAGCTGGCATCGGTAGCCATAAAGATAGACCGTTCGTGTGAACTGAAGAACGTCACCTAAGATAAAATCCCAGTTTGCAACATTGAAATTTTAAAGACCGTACTAGCATCATCTAGATATGGACTTTGACTTAAATGCAATATTCTAAGGCATTTACGATGTTAGTTGCTTAGATTGGTGCTTATTCAAATTATTTTTAATAAAAAAACTTTTTTCATTCAGTGCTGCCATTTCTGAACACAAACGCATGTTGTGAACGAGCACGATTAAATCTACGTTTTAATCATCAGATCGCCTCAACGATATTTTATGGTCCAGTTGAATAGCATGATAGAAGCAAACGCCAGTTTTTCGTGTGCGTTATCTGAACCTCAGTGCTTAGCTAATTAAGTGGACGACATCTGATGCGAGGATGAGTGAATAATTTTTAAAATTATCTCGTTTCAATTTATATTGGGCATCATAGATTGTTAAATAGGTACAAATTGTTTTATTGAGTTTTTCTCAACGCAAACCTGCACCAGGAAGCAATTGCCAAACTTCTGGATTAAAATGAAAAGAAAATCCTTTAAATGAAATGGCAGCAGAAGTATTGAAAAAGTATTGCACTAGTTGTAAATAATGGCAAAAAACACAGATATTTAAAAATTCTGAAGGGTGAGAGAGACGCTGTTTAGCTTGAAAGCACAACTTGAAAACATTTAGTAAAAATGCACAAGCAAAAGAGATAAAATCGCATTATGAGGAACGAAAGAGAATTGGCAAATCCTGCATCTATGGATATCACTTAAATCATTCATTGTCTGATTTGAAACTTTGCGCCAGACTTAACGGCCATCAAAGCGATTTAAGCGTAATGTACTGATGTCCGTAATACTGTAAATCAAATAATTAAAGAGGCTTTAAAATCCGTAGATCGTGAGCAAGATAGTCCAACTGTTTTAGACGTAGGTAAATTCTGCTGCGATTGAAGGGCAGAAAACATTGGCGGCCCAATTTGTAAGGCCCAGCAGTGTTGTGCAATTTGCAAACTGAATTATAAGCAAAATATGCTGCGTTCCCGTGAAAATGGCCAAGTAAATCGAATGCCATAAATTCAACTAGCTACAAAACATCTTTTTTTAATCCATAGAGAAAATTTATTCAACATATAATTTATTAAGCAACATACCAGTAGGTCAAATGCTTGATGCTTGATTCTTTTTCAAATGCTGTTACAAAAATGCACGTTCTTTTTTATTTTCATGTTTTTTACAAACAGCTGTCTAAAGAAAGCTGTCTAAAGATAGGTTACTAATTTAAGCTAAATGTAATAAACACCATCAAAAAAGCATGTTTTGCGAAACCGTTTACCTATTTATTGCAGTAACAGTTCGTTTGTTTGTATAGAAATGACATTTTGCCATATTTATGCATGTATGCAGAAAGTATATTTTCACCAAGAATGCATAAGTTTATAACAAAGACATTTACTGAATACGCTTTTCACCAACTCAAATCATAATATACTTATGTATCCAAAAACAGTGCCTTATAAGATATGTTCTTAAAAAATTCCTGCATTATTCGTCAGTATTCAAAATAAAGTCGGAGAATAAGATATCACATTACTTTTGAATGTACTTTTTTGAAGGGGATGATAAGTCTAATATTGTTTGATGCTGACCTAGTGACAATATAAATTAAGAAATATATCTTATACAGTTTACGCTCTCCTCGTTATGGTTCTTGATTGCGTATTAGCGGAAAATAGGCCATACCAACTATTTTCATATTTGCTCAAACGAGAACTAGGCAGCTTTTTGATGAGTCAATTAATATTCAACAGTTTATTCATAGTAATGAGGTATTTGATCGAAAATAAGGCTGCTGTTCCGAGCCCAAACTCATCAAAAATTTAGCCAAGGATTTTGCCATACTTAATTAAACTTTTGAAGAAGGGCTGTCTACTTAAAGCTTTCCACCCAGCGTTTAATTCTGACAATCGACCAGAAATTTAAATGACTGGGCATGTAAGGCACGTTTGGTCTGCTCAGCTCTTATTCATTTGCTCAGTAAGCCTACTAATATTGGTTCGATTTGGAATCCGAAACGTTAGGAGAATAAACCTCTTGTACAAGTGATCGCATCTACGTCTTCTGAGTAATGGAAAACTTAAAAGCCATTGGCTTACTCCTTTCTCCTATCCCAACTGGTTAGGTATGCTGACTACTTCAAGCAGTCTGCCGTTGGGAGAGGGCATGGATGGTTATTGTGGCTTGAACTTGTACCTTGGCGTGCCAGGTAATCTCCTGACATCGAAACTTTTAACGGGTCCGGATCCTAATATCTAGCCTTATCTGGTCATAGCTCTAGGCCTGCCTATCTACTGCATGTCCTATTTAAGAACAACAACGTACTTATATTTGTATAAATATTTGAATATTTTTTGTGTGGAATTAACTGGATGTTAATTTAGGGGCAACAAGCAAACATTCGCAATGCAGTACTTTGGCACGCAAAAGTATTCTACCAATAGGATCACTTCCGGTAGATTCCATGATGCTTCTACATGTATTTGACAGGAGGCAAAAAGCTTGTGGACCAAAAGATACCAATTTTATTTTAAGCTGGCATCGGTAGCCACAAAGATAGACCGTTCGTGTGAACCGAAGAACGTCACCTAAGATAAAAATCCCAGTTCGCAACATTGAAATTTTAAAGACCGTACTAGCATCATCAAGATATGGACTTTGACTTAAACGCAATATTCTAAGGCATTTACGATGTTAGTTGCTTAGATTGGTGCTTATTCACATTATTTTTCATAAAAAACCTTTTTTTTCATTCAGTGCTACCACTTCTGAACACAAATGCATGTTATGAATGAGCACAATTAAATCCAGGTTTTAATCTTCAGATCGCCTCAACGATATCCATGTAGTAGGTCAAATGCTTGATGCTTGATTCTTTTTCAAATGCTGTTACACAAAATGCACGTTTTTTTTTAATTTCTTGTTTTTTAAAATAGAGCTGTCTAAAGATTGGTTTCTTATTTAAACTACATGTTATAAACACCATCAAAATAAGACGTTTTGCGAAACCGTTCACCTATTCGTAGCAGTTACAGTTCGTTCGATTGTATACAAATGACATTTTTGCCATATTTATGCATGTATGCGGTAACTATATTTTCACCGAAGTTAATTACGAAGGCATATGCTGAATACGCTTTTCACCAACTCAAATCATTATATACTAATGTATCCAAAAACAGTGCCTTATAAGATATCATATTAAATAATTCCTGCCTTATTCATCAGTTTTGAAAATGAAGTCGGAGAATAAGATATCACTTTACAATTGAATGCACTTTTTTGAAGAGAATGATAAATATAATATTTTTGATGCTGACCTAGTGACAATATTAATGAAGAAATATATCTTATACAGTTTACGCTCTCCTCGTTATGGTTCTTGATTGCGTATTAGCGGAAAATAGGACATTCCAACTATTTTCACATTTTTTCAAACGAGAAAATGGCAGCTTTTTGATGAGTCAATTAATATTCAACAGTTAATTCATACTATTTAGGTATTTGATAGAACATAAGGCTGCTGTTCCGAGCACAAACTCATTAAAAATATAGCCAAGGATTTTGCCATACTTAATTAACCTTTTGAAGAAGGGCTGTCTACTTAAAGCTTTCACCAAAAACAAACTCAAGTCTTGAGGACATATGTTCCGTTGATAAGTGTCTTTTGCCTGAGAAATGCGGCATGAATCAATGACAGTAAATGACAAAGCAAATTAGCCGACTATGGGGTTACACTCCTCTCCGCAAAAATAGGTTTGATTTTTCAATGATAAAAACGAACTCCTAACAAGAGCTTGCATGATAAAATGCATTCCCGATTGAGGGATCAACTCGATCTCATTCAACACGAGGGCCAGTTTTAAAGACAAGGTTTCGGTAGTGATTCTGCTTTAAATTCCGTTCAGGAATTTGTAGAAATAACATTTTTACTCTATTTTTCGTTAAATTTAGACGATTGTTTTCAGATATTTACGAATAAAGTAATCTTTTATCAGTTCATAAGAAATTCAGTCCTCCAAGAATAAATTATTTGCAGGAAGATGGACAGTGGCTTATGAAATAATTTAAAAGTATGAGATTGTTCGGGACATTGGGATCGTAATTTGCTTAATACTCTGTCAGCAGGGTTATGTATGCTGCCGACAGTACATGAAGGCTTAATTTAAGGGAAAACCTAATTACCTGTCTTAGAACTAGGTCAGATTATGTTTGCACATCATTTTGTTTTTATTAAATTAATTTTGCGCAGTCGTCAAAAAGCCAGTGTAAAAACACCAGGACTCGTTTGATTTATTCGAAATTATTTCATGCAAACAGTTTATAGAGAACTCAACTTGTGACTAGGCAGGGATAATTTGAAATCAGTTCTTATTAACAGTTTCCAGATACGCACATAGGTTATTTATTTTTTGGTGATTTATGGAACAAATTTACCAAAACATTTTACAGAGGTTAGCGATGTTTTTATAGCAGAGGGAACGGAAATAAATACAAAACCAATTACAATGCTCATGGATAGCTAAATGTAGACAGTTTTTGGGCTCACCTTCAGGCAACGTGTGGACAAACATTCAGCAATGCCTTTTATCAAAAGCACCAATACAGTTTACGTAGGTTTACTGACTCTCACATTTTGGAAACAAGAATATACGCAAAAAAACGAAGTTGATCCAAGGTAAATGTAAACGGTAAGTTGGAAAAAAAGAAACTGAGATATTCAAACCAAAACATCATAAGCAGTGTTATTGAGTAGCAGGAGAATGTAAAATCACTGGAAGAAGACATTTTTTGGCTTCACGATTCAGTTTCTTTCTTAAACACATTAGCCGAAACGGTAGCAGATAAGGGTTATAGAGGCTCAAGGTGCACACTTCACAGGATCTGCTAATTATAATATGCATGTGATCGTATATTAATTTCGTTATATTAATAACGTGCATATTATGCTTCCATCACCCTTAAATGATAATGTGTTCGAAAGAGTATCTAAAATATCAGGCGAGTTAACGTCTTGTGTCAGCGATCAAGTCTTCTCCGTCTGAACTAAGCTGTGGAACTTGCCTGTTGGCTACTATCAGCTGTGTCATGGTTTGTTCGCTTGTGTGTAGTAAGGACATTCTTTCAAGGTACATTCCAAGGTATCCAAACAACTTAACGGCAACAAATATAAAATCTGGTATGAAATAATGCTATTAACCAATTATAGTTTTTAATTATTACCGAGGAACAATTAGTATATAAAATTGTAGAAATTCGCAATATAACTTAACCATGTTTATTTTATGAGATAAAAGTATAAGTAAATGCAAAACTTCGTTTCTGAGCATCGTATATTCTATTGCAAATAAAACATGCACACGACTGCACGGCATCTGAAGCTATTTTAGGAATTTTTTGGGTCATGTATGCGCCAAGGATATGCAAACATGGAAGCAAATGCCAAACGTGTGTGCGCGGTATGCGGATACACATTTTATCATCTTTCGTTCGTTACTAAATGCTCACCAATTGCTTCCAGAAACCACTCATTCAACTCTGCCTTGCGGCACACTATCGAGCCCCGCCAGAAGCCGCAGACTGGCTAGTAGTAGAACAGGCAGATGAATATTGAGGGGCAAAGACAAGGGAGATTCTAGTATCAATTTCAGGCTTATTAGTCATCATCAGTTTTTAATTCCCAATCCCAGGTTGTGCACCACCTGGACTTGGTTAAGACTGACTGACGGCGGCTAATAAAACCACAAATGGACATTCCATTACCCTTATCTTTGCCAGAAATGTTCATATACAAGGTTGTCATCTTTTTGTGATTAGAGTCAAATGCTGCAATTCAAACCTCGCAACGTTAAGAGAAAGAGAGCATTGAAGACCGTATGAGGCAAAAACACAGGACTCACCTAAAACAACAACCACCACCAAACAAGCAACAAAAGCGGTTTATCAGGAGTGGCGTATCGGCATAAGTTGAGAGGCTACAATGAAAAAGAAGATATTGTTGGTTTTAAAAGTGCTCGGAGCGCAAGCCTGGAAATCTCCGAATCCTTTACAGATCGGGCATTATGAAACCAACCAACAGCCTCTCAGATACCGTCAGTTACTTCCTAGTAGTGATTGAATGCTCTGTTGCGCACTGCTCGGCTAGAAGCATTAACAGGCCAAGCGATCAGCTCAAACTATTCATAGTCAAGGCAGCTAACGGTTAGAGACATATTACGAATTTGGTGTAGTTACAGGCCATCATCTACATTCGGAACACAGGACAATTGCACTAGACGCCCATGGACGCACGTGCCTCAGCCGCAACATTGAATGAAACTAACCTCCAGGCACGACTCTTTCACATTTGACCAGCTGAGAGTGCTTGCGAGAGACCAATGGTGCGTCACAAACCACTAAATGTTGCAACAGAATGTATTTTTTTGGATGCAGTAATTTTGTTTAAATCGCACAAAGCGTGTTCGCATTAAAGCTGCGTTCAGTACTCCCGTGCAAAACTGCTGATTTCTGTCCACCAATCATCAAAACCTTTGATTAAAACTCGGCTTTTAATCAGTTTGATGTGGGATGGGGCCAAGACCTTTTCGTTCTTAGTATAAAATAAACAAGGATGAAGAGGGGAGAGCTGCCATTTTTTTCGACCGTGTGGTTGCCTAGCAGCTGTATGCTATCCCGCGTGCGCCTCTTTCGCGTTGGCTATATCCAGCAGGGGCCTCCCTCCTTATGGCTCTTTTGTATCTGGTATAAGCAAAGGGGGCGAAGTTGACAAAAAAGATTTGATAGCTCTAATCTATATTGGCCTGACATTTCCGAGGTCTTGCAGAGCCAATGTTAAGAGAAGGACGCGGAAAAGAGTGATGAAGGTATAAGGAGTGCAGTAATTAAAAGATGCAGTTTCCATGCGACAGCAGGATCAAATGGTTTCTTTCACGTTAATCCAGAGAGATTATTTTGATGCAATGATGGCCAGATAGTCCGCGTCCGAGTCCTTAAGTCTCGAATTATCTCCATCGTTGTCGGTTCGAAAGTTAAAGACGACTCAGAAACATGACTTGCTCCACATAAATCGTTTGCTGCTCGCGCATTCCTCACATGGCCAAAAATGCTGCCTACAAAATGTCTTAAATCTGACGTTCTCGATAAGCTCTCAATAATTCTGAGAGCGTTTTAGAAATCTCTAAAATATTTCAAGCAGGGATTTTCAGGAATTCACTATGAAGCCTCTTTATTACTTTATTTAATAGTTATCCAGCTTTTCTATTAAATGATGGGGACATTTGCTTTTTACTTATTTACTTGTGTGCATTTTATTTTGATAGAAGGAAAGATCTTATTACCTGAAAAAATGACATGTTTGCACGAGCGGTCACCGATCGGTTTCGGACTCCATTGTACCTTGCTGCCTTGGAACTCAGTAACTAACCCACTAGTGGCCACACAGTGGTTATACTATAGACAGAACAGGACCAGGGGGTTCTATAACCGATAAATGAGCTCACATCCACCAATTTAAATTATCCGAACGAAACCAACATGACCAAGAACCCATGCTTCAATGTTTAAAGTGCTGAATTTTTAATAAGTAGATTATGAGTTTGAGCCTTGGGTGGGGCAAAAATTGCATTGGGTATCGTTGGGTGATGGCAGCTTATACGCCAGAAATTAAATTTATAAATTTCTGAAAGGCTTGCAAACATGAACTTCTTACTTTAGAAAAATCTATGTCCTTGAAAAATCCTATTTATTTTCCTTACTCTTATTTCCTTTTTCGTCCAAGTTTATTTTCCCCTTGTACTCCTGTTTATAGCAAATCCATCTGCTAATCTTGAATCATAGACGATAACGTTTACATTTTTGCAAACCAATAAACTAAAAAAGATACCGCACCTGGAGGGCAGTTTAATCTTTATGCTGCGTAAAGTTGTACATATTATGGCATTAATTGAAAAGACCGATCGCAAACATACGTTTTCAGTAAGTTATCATCAGGACTTTACAATAACATGGGGAATGGAATCATGAGCTATGTAGAGATTTTCTATGTGTCTTGAGTATAGGTCTGTGTGTGGGGTGATGTTTTGCTATACGCATCTTTCCCATGCCACCTGCATAGAGGTTGTCGTGATGAGGACGTTGGAGCTTGGAGTGCGGGTGAGGGCTTCGTTGTAAGCGCTGCATGTGCGTCGGACACGCTGAAGGCGTGTGTTCGTTGTCAGGGTGTGGGGGCAGCGTGTTAGTAACACTTGGAGTCCTACGGTGAGGGCGACAGCTACCCCGTAGGCGGCCCAGGCTAACTTGGGTCGTTCTCGCAGTTAAACAAAACCATGACCCATAGTGGATTTCAGCAGCCGTCTGGGATGTCCGAGCAGCCATTTTTAGGGACAGCACTGCTTGCCTCATCGCGGAGGAAGGGGCTAGAAAAGGTGCCCTAAAAATGCTGGTTATCACATCTTCTGCAGCCGGCCGTGGCTCGCAGATTGCAAAATACGCGGTCGTAAATCTCAAACAAATAAAAATACCCTACGTCCCAAACCCCCTCGCCATACCCTCCAGGCTGCGCGCTTGAGTCCACTCACACTAGCAGCCTGGAATGTTCGTTCCCTTTTCGAAAATCCTAGGAGCAACCGGCCGGAACGGAGAACGACGCTAGTCGCTTGGGAACAGGCGCGCTACAATTTGGAAGTTTCTACTCTCAGCGAGACCTGATTCTCTGAGCACGGTCAGCTGCAGGAGGTGGGTCCCAGCTATACCTTCTTCTGGAGCAGCTGGCTAAAGGCAGAGCGACGCAATGCTGGTGTTGCCTTTGCCATCCAGAATGACATCGTAAGACGTCTGCCCTGTCTGCCGTAGGGTATCAATGATAGCCTGATGAGCCTCCACCTGCATCTTTGGGGAGACCAGTTAGCCACCATCATCAGCGCCTACGCTCCCCTAATGATGAGCTCTAATGCGGCACTAGACAAATTCTACGAGGACGTGCGTGCCCTGCTGGTGACTGTGTCGACGGTGGACAAGTTAATTGTCCTTGGTGACTTCAACGCCCGCGTCGGGACGGTCCACGCTGCCTGGCAGGGAGTGCTGGGTCCCCACGATTTCGGTAGCTGTAACGATAAAGGCCTCCTTCTTCTGCGCACGTGTGCGGAACACCGTCTCCTGCTGACCAACACCTTTTTCCGCCTCCCAACGCGGGAGAAGGCCACTTGGATGCACCCTCAGTAGCGATGCTGGCATCCGCAGGACTATGTTCTTGTCCGAAGGATTGACAGGACGTGCTGGTAGCCAAGGCGATCAGCGATGACGATGGTTGGACAGATGAATGCAACCCCAAGGTAAGAGGCCGCCATTGACCGGTTCCATCATTTAGACACGAACAATGACCTGGATCTGCCACCTTCCCTATTAGAAACCATCCTAGCCTTAGCAGATTTCCGGCGGTAAAGCACCGGGATCCGACGCAATCCCACTGGAAGTCTACAAGCACGGTGGGCCTCGGATGATGGCAGAACTCACAACACGCTTCCAGGAGACGTGGCACCAAGGACAAGTTCCTCAGGAGTTCAAAGACGCGACCATCGTCCATATCTACAAACGGAAGGGGAACCGGCAACTCTGTAATAATCACAGAGGCATCTCATTGCTCAACATCGCCAGGAAGATCTTCACCCGTATCCTTCTCAATAGTCTTAACGGTCATCTAGAGCAGGGCCTGCTCCCAGAAAGCCAATGTGGTTACCGCCGACACCGCTGGACAATCTATATGATCTTTGCCGCCCGCCAGCTACAAGATAAGTACCAGGAGATGTGAATTCACTTATGCATTACCTTCGTGGATCTTACGAAAGCCTCTGCCACAGTGAATCGCGACGGACTGTGGAAAGTCATGCAGAAATTCGGCTGTCCTGAGCTGTCCACGCACATGGTGCGTCAGCTTCATAAAGGGATGACGGCACGCGTCACTGACAACGGGACGGTATCCGAGGCATTCGCAGTGACCAACAGAGTGAAGCAGGGCTGCATTTTGGCTCCCACCCTGTTCAGTCTCATGTTCTCGGCTATGCTGATTGACGCCTACCGTAATGAGCAGCCTGGGATCGGCATCGCCTACAGAACTGACGGGCACCTTCTCAACAGTCAGCGTATGCAGGCATTAGCGTGCGTGTCTACGACTACAGTCCATGACTTTCTCTTCGCGGTCGACTGCACCCTTTACACCGTGACCGAGGAGGACATGCAAAGGAGCATGGACCTCTTCGCCAAAGGCTGCGCCGATTTCGGATTAACAATCAGTACAGCCAAAACGGTTGTCATTCAACAGCCGCCACCCAGCGCGGAATACAATGCTCCTCGAATCAATTTCAATGATGCTAAACTCAAAAACGTGGAATCCTTCGCTTATCTAGGAAGCACGATGTCGCGCAACACGAGAATCCATTACGAGGTTGCCCAACGGATCTCCAAAGCTAGTCAGGTCTTCGGCCGGCTGCAAGCCTCCATGTGGAATCGCCACGGGTATTCACCTGAACACCAAACTGAAGATGTACAAGGCCATCGTCTTGTCGACACTCCTTTACTGAGTGGAAACCTGGACCATCTACTCAAACCAAGCCAGGAAGCTGAATCACTTTCATCTCAGCTGCCTCCGCAGAATACTGAAGCTGAGATGGTAAGACAGGATCCCGGACACGGAAGTCCTGGAGCGGACCGGATTCCTCAGCATCCACGCCATGCCGAGGCAAGTGCAACTGCGATGGAGCGGCCACCTAGAAAGAATGGATGACGAGTGACTACCCAAACGACTTTTTGACGGCGATGGCGCTACGGGTGCTCGCCGACATGGAGGTCAAAAACGACGCTACAAGGACACTTTGGAGAAATCGCTGAAGCAACTGCATAATCAACCCGACAACCTGGGAGAACCTGGCCCAGAATAGACCGGCATGGAGAAGATCCATGAAGACTGGTTCAGCTTTCTATGAGGCCAACCGGATCGCCAACGCCAAGGCCAAAAGAGCAGCATGAAAGTCACCAGCGCCCCGGACCAACATCTTCAAGGCCCAGGCACTGCACACATGTCCACGCTGTCAACGCATATTCTGTGCGAGAATCTGCCTGGTTGGACATCTTCGGACGCAATGAACCCAACAATCCGATAGTTACAAATTATACGTCAAATTCTACCACCCATACTTCAGACTCCCCCACCCTCACTCCTGGCATCAATTCCATTACTCCCACCATCACAGAGACCACATCCATCTACTCATCATCTGTTACCCCCACCACCGCAACCACCACCGCCTTCACCTTCACTATCAATACCACCACCACCATCAGCAATGTGGACTCCCTCCTGAACTGACCTCAATGCGACCGCACAATCACCTCACGCATCTGCCTGGTTGGTCACTTGCGAATCCATAGTACAGAGACTGGTGAACCAGTGCTTGGAGCGCCAACACACAGCACAAATCGTCGCCTCCACTGCCCTCACTGTCCTTGCGCATTCAATCATCGCATGGGCCTTTTCGATCACATGCGCATCCATGACAGCGGAATTCACCGCAATGCTGACAAAAACCGATACATGATGCATACCCTCCGCTCCTGCCATTCATACCGCCACTGCCACTACCACTACCATGAATTGCATCTCCCCAGCCTCTACCGATTTTCCCTGCCCACAATGCGCCCGCAAATTCAACTCACGCATCGGCCTGGTCAGTCCCCTGCAAATCCATCACACGGAAGCTGATGAACCAAACCCCTGGGGCTCCGACATACAGTCGCCGCGGCCGCCTCCACAACCCTCACTGATCCCGCACAGTTACACATCGCATGGGCCTATTACGACACATGCGCCTCCACGAAAAACTGCGGTAAACTACCGGAAGCTAGGCCATATCAGCGCACGCCATCTACACGATAGTTCGACCGTATTAGTCCGACGATGTCCACCGTATGCTCCATGGGAAAGTGAAGCAGGGACGGTGACTTGCGCGTGATTTAGTTTAAAGTGATAGTAGACTTGCGCTGCATCTACCGCACTCTCTCCTCCTCCCCCACCTGAGCCCGGTGTCAAGACAGAGTCAAGAAGACCGGAGGCGGTAGAGGACGCAGGTGGCTGGCGCGGCTGGGTCCCCTAAGTCCTAGTCGCCCCTAGGCGTGCCACCACACCTCCGAGTTCGGCATTTGTTATGGGAGGGCAACCCGAATAACGCATGCCGTGCCCTAATGTGGCCCCCGTGTTGGTCCAACGCATCTACCACGTGGCCCGTTTAGGGGGCACACACACACACACACGGCAGTTCGACCGTCAATTTCAAAGAGGTCCACCGTATGCTACACACCAAGGTGTGCAGGGACGGTGACTTGCGCGTGAATTAGTTTTAAGTGATAGTAGCCTTGCGCTGCAGCTACCGCACTCTCTCCTCCTCCCCCACCTGAGCCGGGTGTCAAGACAGAGTCAGGAAGATCGGAGATGGGAGAGGGCGCAGGTGGCTGGCGCGACCGGAGCCGCCCCTGGGCATGCCACCACACCTGGCTCTGATCCCACGGAGTGGGAGTGCCAAAAAGACCACATTAAGAAGGAGCCATTGCAACCTAACTCTCAGTCCGCCAGTCAGCCACTCCGCACAAACACACATTGGGCTGATGACGCGGTCCGAGTTATCCCGTCAGTTGGCAACCTTCCAAGCCACGGCTTTTAGCGCACCGTGAGAGGTTCAAGCACGTCAGATTGTTTATAGAGCTCTCGACCTCACTCTCTCCCCCATCCCCACAATCAGACCACTGTCCGAGCCGGTCAGTTGTCTGATACGGAAGCGGGTGCAGCTGCTGGTGACCTCGTCTACGTGTACTACGTACACGACCTGGCCCCCCAAACACAAGCACCAGTATTTCACACAACAGGGGGTTAGACAGCTAACATCTCCCATGTGTGAGATAGCTCGAGGTCACGTTAAGAAGGAGCCATTGCAGACTGACTCGCATTCCGTCAGGCAGCCACTTCACACAAAACACACATTGTGCAGACCATGCAGTCCGAGTTATCCCGTCAGTTGGCAACCTTCCCAGCCACGGCTTTTAGCGCACCGTGATAGTTTCCAGCACGTCAGATTTTTTATAGTAAGGAAAATGCGCTGAGCTCTCGACCTCACTCTCTCTCCCAACCCCACATTCAGACTACTGTCCGAGCCGGTCAGTTGCCTGATGTGGGAGGGGCGCATTGGCTGACGGATCGGCGTACCCTTCCTCGCGCGCCACAGCACGACCTGGCCCCCATAACGCACACACCAGGATTCACTAACTCAGGGGATATGGAGCAGCCATCGCCGTCTGACTCCCAGTCCACTGGTCAGCCATTCGACACACACAGCACATACACTGAGCCGACGGCATGGCCTGGTGTAAGCGTCAGCTTGGCAGCCTTCCCAGTCACGGTTTCTAGGAAACCGTGATATACTCAGTTACATGGTAATGAAGAGGGTGTTGTCAATGTATTGGTGAAGGTAGTGTACGGTGATTAAGCTTAGCCTCCGGTGGTTTACCGCAGGTTTTTGTGAATGCGGAGGGTGTGCATGGTGTATCGGTGTTGTCGGCATTTTGGTGGAATTCCGCTGTCATGGATGCGCATGTGACCGAATAAGCCCATGCGATGAGTGAATGCGCGAGGACAGGGAAGGCAGTGGAGGCGGCGATCTCTGCTGTGTGTTGGAGCTACAGGCACTGGTTCACCAGTCTCTGTACGATGGATTCGCAAGTGACCGTCCAGGCCGATGCGTTAGGTGAGTGTGCGGTCGCAATGAGGATATTTTAGGAGATAGTCCCCATCGTTTATGGTAGTAGTGGTGGTGGCGGTGGTGGGGGTAACACGTGCTGAGCGTTGTAAGGTTGTCTTGATGATGTTGGGACTAATGGAATTGATGGCAGGGGTGAGGGTGGGGGAGTCCGAAGAAGGGTTGGCAGAAGTTGACGTAGAATTTTGAATTGTCGGATTGTTGATGCATTGCGTCCGAAGATGTCCGACTAGGCCGATTCGCGCGCGGAAGGTTTGGTGACAGCGCGGCATGTTGGAAGGGCCTGGGCATTGGCGATGTTGCTCCGGGGCGCTGGTGACTTTCGTGCTGCTCTTTTGGTCTTGACAGCGGCGATCCTGTTGGCTTCGTAGATTGCTGCCCCTGTCTTCACTGTTCTCCGCCAAGCCGATCGATTCCGGGCAAGGTCCTCCCAGGACTCCGGGTTGATCTGCAATTGCTTCAGGGAGGTCTACAGAGTGTCTTTGAAGCGTCGTACTTGACCCCCTTGTCGACGAGAACCCATGGTGACATCTCCGTGGAAGAGTCGTTTGGGTAGCCTTTCGTCGGCCATCCGCACAAGGTGACCGCTCCAGCGCAGTTGCACTTGTTTCAACTGAGCGTAAATGCTGAGAATGCCTGTTCGCTCGTAACACTTCCGTGTCCGGTATCCCGTCTTGCCAACTCAGCTTTAGTATTCTGCGGAGACGGCTGAGGTGGAAGCGGTTGAGCTTCCGCGCCTGCTTTTGGTAGATCGTCCACGTCTCCGCTCTATACAGCAGCGTCGGCAATTTGACAGCTTTGTACATCTTGAGTTTGGTGCTGAGGTGGAGACCATGTCGATTCCAGACCACATGTTGCATGCGTCCAAAGGCTTGACTGGCTTTAGCGATCCGATGGGCTATCTCATCGTCAACTTTGGTGCTGCATGAGATATTTCTGCCAAGGTACGTGAAGTTATCCACAGATTGAAGTTGGGCGCCATTGACATTGATGTGAGCTGTGGTGTAGAGTGTTGGGCGATGCATGATGCAGCAAAACCGTTTTTTCAGAGTTGATGCGAAGTCCGAAGTTGGTACAGGCGGCAGTGAAGAGGTCCATGCTCCTTTGCATTTCCTCTTCTGTCGTTGTATTGAGTGCGCAGTCGTCAACGAATAGAAGTTCGTGAATGGTGGCTGTGGAGACACGCGAGCGGAAGTGCATCTGTCGTTGGTTGCGGAGGCGGCCGTCCATCCGGTCGGCTATGCGGATCCCGGGGCGTTCGTCACGGTAGGCATCCATTAACATGGCAGAGAACATGAGGCTGAAGAGGATGGGCACAAGGACGCAGCCTTGCTTAACTCCGTTGGTCACTGCGAATTCTTCAGATACTGTCCCGTTGTCAGCAACGCGCGCCATCATCCCGTCGTGAAGCTGACGTACCATATGTGTGAACCGTTCAGGACAGCCGAATTTCTGCATGATTTTCCACAGCCCGTCGCGATTCACCGTGTCAAAGGCTTTCGTTAGAACTACAAAGGTAGTGTAGAGGTGAGTTCGCATCTCTTGGCACTTCCCTTGCAGCTGGCGAGCAGCGAAGCTCATGTCAATTCGTCCTCTGTGTCTTCGGAAGCCGCATTGGCTTTCCGGGAGCAGTCCTTGCTCAAGGTGAGCGTTCAAGCGGTTGAGGAGAATGCGGGTGAAGATCGTTCCAGCGATGTTCAACAGCGAGATTCCTCGGTGGTTGTCACAGAGTTGGCAGTTCCATTTCTTCTTGTATAGGTGGACAATGGTGGCGCCTTTGAAAACCTGAGGGACTTGTCCTTGGTGCCACATCTCCTGGAAGAGTACTGTGAGTCGATTCATCAGCTGAGGTCCACCTTGCTTGTAAATCTCAGCAGGTATCATTTCCGAGCCAGTTGCTTTCCTGCTGGAGAGTTGCTGCACGGCTCTGATGGTTTCTTTGAGAGAGGGCGGTAGATCAAGGTCGGCGTTGATTTCCACTTCAGGCAGGCGATCGATGGTAGCGTCGGAGATGGTGGAGGGCTGGTTTAGAACGCTTTGAAAGTGTTCTGCCCATTTTGTCAGGATTTGCGTCTTCTCAGTGAGCAGCGTCCTGCCGTCGGCACTGAGAAGAGGGGCGGCGCCTTTGATGGGAGGTCCGTATACAGCCTTGGTGGCGGCGAAGAAGTTCTTCCATTTGTTTCGGTCCGCGTACCCTTGGATTTCCTCGGCTTTGCGCGTCATCCAGGCATCCTGAATCTCCCGCAGCCGTTGCTGTACAAGGCGGCGACTTCGGTAGAAGGCTGTCTTGTTTGCAACAGTAGGGCGATCGATGTAGGCTTTGTGTAACTGGTTCTTCTCGACGAGCAGAGCGTTGATAGCTGCGTCGCTGTCATCAAACCAGTCTTGGTGCTGATGACGTGCGCGGCCGAGGACATCCAGGGCAGTGGATTGAATGGTATCTCTCAGCTGACACCAGCGGTTCTCAACGGAGATGTCCGCATCGGCGAATGGAAGGTTAGCTAGACGGTTGGCCAGTTCGTTGATAAAATGTAGATGGTTAGCAGGCACATTCAACAAAACAGTATTCAACTTACCTTGTGGCCGCTTACCTTGGGGTCTCCTGCGGGGTTGCAGACGGAGCCTCATCTTGGAGATGACGAGGCGGTGATCCGTCCATCCATCGGCATCGGGGATCGCCTTTGTCACCAGCACGTCCTGTTTATCTCGCCTCCGGACGAGAACATAGTCCAAGAGGTGCCAGTGTCTCGATCGAGGATGTACCCAGGTCGCCTTCTGCAGCTTTGGGAGGCGGAAGAAGGTGTTGGTCAGAATTAGGCGGTGTTCAGCGCAGGTTCGTAGGAGAAGAAGACCTTTGTCGTTGAATCCAGCGAGACCATGGGGACCCAGCACTCCTCTCCACGAAGAACGGTCTGTGACGACGCGGGCGTTAAAGTCACGAAGGACAATTAACTTATCCACCTTCGGCACTGTCGCCAAGATGGAGTGTAGTTCATCGTAGAATTTGTCTATCGCCGCATCAGAGCTCGTCATTGGTGGAGCGTAGGCACTGATGATGGTGGTGAGCTTGTCTCCCCGAAGTGGCAGGCGGAGGCACATAAGGCGATCATTTATACCCTGCGGTAGACAGGGCAGACGTCCCACGATGCCGTTCCGAATGGCAAAGACGACACCAGCGTCGCGTCTCTCTGCCATTGGTTGGCCTCTCCAGAAGAAGGTGTAACCGGCACCCACATACTCCAGCTGACCCTGTTCAGAGAATCGGGTCTCGCTGAGAGCAGCAATGTCAACCTTGTGGAGCGCCCGTTTCCGAGCGACTAGCGCCGTTTTCCGTTCCGGCCGGTTGGGGGGATTGGGAGAAGAATTGTTGTTGATATTGTTTAGAGTTTTTCGACCGCATGTAATTTCAGTCTACTAGCCACGGTCTGCTGCAGCTGTCGTGAGACCCAGCATTTGTTGAGAACACCTTTTCTAGCCTCCTCCCCCGCGAGGGAGTAAGCAGTGCTATCCCTAAATAAGGCTGCTTAGTCATCCCAGGTGGCTACCAAACTCCACTATGGGTAACGATTTGGGTTAGTGAGAGAACGACCGATTCGCCTGGGCCGTCTACGTGATTGCATGTTGCCCTCGCCGTAGGACTTTTCGAGCGTGGAGAAGGTGGGAAGGGTGAGGAGAGAGGGAGAAGAGGAGGGGTAGAAGCAAGAGTAAGAAGAGGAAGAGAGAGGAGGGGGTGGAGGAGAAGTAGGAGGGGAGAGGGGAGTGGGGTGGGAAAAGGAAAGGAGGAAGGGTAGGGAGGACGGGAGAGGGCAAGAACAGGGGGAAGGGAGCAGACGTACCGGGTGTGAAGACACATACAACAGCGGAGACGCTCACCTGGTTTAGCCCGCCGGTCGTGACAGTTGCCCGGGGTGTGTTCGCTGGGAAGAACCCAACTTCTAGGAGCCACAAGTGAGAGTTGTGTACTAGCCTAAGGTCGCCAAAGCAGAAGTACACACACATGGCAGTTCGACCGTCGATTTCGACGAGGTCCACCGTATGCTCCACACCAGGTGGTGCAGGTACGGTGACTTGCGCGTGAATTAGTTTTAAGTGATAGTAGCCTTACGCTGCAGCTACCGCACTCTCTCCTCCTCCCCCACCTGAGCCCGGTGTCAAGACAGAGTCAAGAAGACCAGAGGCGGGAGAGGGCGCAGGTGGCTGGTGCGGCCGGAGCCGCCCCTGGGCGTGCCACCACACCTGGCTCGGATCCCACGGAGTGGGAGTGCCATAAAGGCCACATTAAGAAGGATCCATTGCAACCTGACTCTCAGTCCGCCAGTCAGCCACTCCACACAAAACACACATTGGGCTGACCACGCGGTCCGAGTTATCCCGTCAGTTGGCAACCTTCCAAGCCACGGCTTTTAGCGCACCGTGATAGTTTCAAGCGCGTTAGAATGTTTATAGTGAGGAACATGCACTGAGCTCTCGACCTCACTCTCTCCCCCACCCCCACAATCAGACCTGGAACATAAATAATCGCATTGAATGCTGTTGTTTAGATAAAACTGTGATTTTGAAGACTAATCGGCAGTTGAATAGTGTTTTCTATGGTGAATTAAGCCTCTCTTAGACGGGGAAATGTCATATCAGTGCGTGCTTGTAAATCTCGGGGTAAAAGTCAGTTAACGTAAGTAAGTAAATTAAATAACTGCTTTATACCGGTGAAATTCAGCCTGAAAAAACTACCTTTAGTACAAGAGCGCGCGCGTCATCGGAGTTCCGATAGAAAAAGTGAACGGCCGCTCGCTTCTCGAACAAATCCCTAAATGGGAGGTTATCTTGTAATTATGCGACTTGTGAAAATAGTCTGCGGATAATCACGTTCATCCGGCTTTGATTTACACTTGAAGCACATGAATACACATTCCTTAGAATCCGACAGTGCATGATTTTCCTCGTCTTCTGCCCAGTCCTCCAGTGGCAATTTATCGTTGAACTGCAAAATCCTGAAATTCCACTTCGTGCAGTGCGAAACCAGGTCGCTCGCGGCCAACTGTGAAAGTATCCGATGTCAATTTTTGTACATTTCTGGACACCGGCGCTGTCAGAAGAGTTGCTTCAAAAAGAAACTATTTCCATCACATTGACTGAATCAATTAATAAAGATCCAAGAAAGGGGTTTTGTAAAACTATGCTGTTTTTGGTTAGTATTTGATTACGTAGACTTTGCTTCTCTCTGTCTTTTTAGGTTGTTTTAGTTATTTCTTAGCAGACAGTCTTTAAAGGCCGCGCTCTCAGGAACCTAGATACTTGGTAGACGAATGAAAGTACACTATGAAGTCTAGTATATTCGTTGGCAAGGTAATAAGCCTTCTTCTGTAACTTTTTGACGATGGCTCCCATAGTTATCTTCAAATGCATATAACAGTATATGTAGGTAATTAAGAATAAAAATTTCCCCCTCGTTTGTACCCGCAATGGGCCTCTGGAGCTTAAAGGTTGTCTGTAGATTTTTCTTATTTGTCCGAACGGCTATTGTCTCCTCCGATTCTCATTAGCATATTTGTGCACGAAATTCAAGTGGATGCCCTGGAGTAAGGCTTGATACTCCGTAAGGGAACAGCCACAAACGGCGTGAGCCCTGTGCCGCAACTACCACGGTCCACGTGGTAGATGCGCTGTACCACGAGGAGGGACAGGGCAAAGCATGACATGCGTTATTCGTGTTGAGCTCCAAAACAAATGCCAAACTTGGGGGCCTAGGGGAACACGTAGGTGCAGTCTTAGTCTGCACCAGACACTTTTGCCACTTGTGTCTCTCCCACTCCGTGGGACTTTATTTTGGCGTTGCGGCAAAGCCAGGAGCGTCTCCGGCTGAGCCAGCCACCTGTGCCCGACACCACATAGGACAGTAGGCTTCGCCTCTTTACACGTAAATTACATTCGTGAATGCATGCGATGGCGGAATTATTTATCAAAATAGTCTAAATTAACATGATGTTATAATAAGCAGTTGCGTGGGTAGGTTGTGATAGCATTTCCCAGTTTGTTGGTTTTGCATCTCAATTACCATATGCTTCCTGATATTGTTTTGTAAAATGAATGCGTTTTTGCTCAATTAATAAGCCTTTTACTTAATTTACTTTGGGGAAATTAGGTATTTAACTTGATAACGCTGATTAAATTCCAAAGGCTTTTTTGCAAGAAAATATCATACATTATGTTTTAATCGATTTTCGCCACCAATAGATATCTCGAAAATTGAATATTTTTCAACCATTTATTCGACTACAACTTTCAATTCCTGGAGGAGTCGGGTCACTCATGTTATGAAACGCTTCCGTTTAATCCGTTTTAACGATAAAAAATGGGTAATCTACGCAATACAGTACAAATCCAAATCAAAAGAATATAAATGCGGAATAATATACGTCAACAAAACTATAAGATTGCCACAACAAAAATGCGAAAATGCGAGTCATGGGAGTAATTGAGAAAACGTAGATGCGACTGCTGGTACAAAAGCTTTATTTTTCTGGCGTTTTGAAAAATCAAACTTGAACCCATCTTCAGAGACAATATCAGATATGGTTTATTCGTACACAAATACATAAAGTTATAGCCGGTGTGCTGGTCGGTAGCTCCTGAAACATTAACCCACCAGAGAGCAGTCATAATCGATGAAGTGGGAGTCGTTAAGTGCCATAGGCATGTATAAGTATAACAACTGCATTCTATTAATATCACACCTCAATTTGCAAGAATTACCCGTATCTGAAATTTCCCCTGAAGAGGTGTTCAAGTTGGAGTCCGAAAAGTCGGGCTTATAAAGCTTTTGTTCCAGAGATCGCGTCTACTTCTTCACGAGGGATACTAAACTGACCATTTTCGGATTATTAGCCATCATCAGCCAGCCAGCATCATCTAAGGCGCCAACCCACGTCCTGTTGGTACGAAGTCAAACAGGAGCTGGTCTTGCCAATTTAGATCGGTAATATTAACCTTGGTGGATAAATGCTCACAGATCGGTTACGGGTCTCACTTGATCGACTTTGCCGTTGGTCTCGTTCTCGAGCCCGCCAGCAGCTACATAACAGTTAGTATTATTATAGGTGGAAGATCAGTACCGATGAAAACAACAATAAGATCGATAAGTTTCCACTCCACCAATTCAAAAAGCACCCAAAAAAGGATGCGACACTATCATCCACAGGAAATCAGTGCAACCGACAAGGAAACCTGATAGAAAACTTGCAATGACAGGTCACAAAAGTCAGGCGAAAAAAATAATATATTTTCCCCGTCTCAATAGAAGCAAAGAAAACCAAAGATAACAACAAAATAGATTTTGCGTACTGCGCCACATCCATCGGTTCTCCAGCATCGGTCATGTGTATTCTGTTATATGGACTCTAGTTGTATCCTTCCCTGTTTAATTTCCGAGGAAATTAATGCACTCAATCGAAATAAACTCTTCCAACTTATAAAATGATCCTGCAAAAGTTTATTTCTAACGATTTACTCCAAAGTTCGCGCAAGAATTACCTCGGAAAATAAACAAGGCAAAACATATTTTGTCTAACATGAGAGAATTCAAAATTCCTGCAGCAAACTCATTGAAAAAGTTGCTTTAGCAATCTGCTGGTTGTGGCTGGTTCGGTAATAATTCCGAGAGCCAATTAAAACAACTATGTTTTGGACCAACGAAGAATATTTCCGGCTGACATCATTGAACCCTTGTGCATCCATCCAGTTTTATTTAAATAAAGAAGCCACAAAGGCCCAGAACGTGAGCAGCGCTCCTATATTATTGTACAATAATCTAACCGTCCAACCGTCAGTTTCGACATGGTCCATCGTGGGCTCCAGGGCAAGGTGACCAGGGATGTTTGCTTTCGGTTGGATTAAATTTAAATGACAGGAGACCGGCGCTGCGTCTACAGTACTCACGTCCCCTCTCCCACCTGAGCCCGGTGTCATGGCATGGCTAAGAAGCCCGAAGGCGGGAGAAGGCACAGGCTGCTTGCGTGGCCTCAACCGCCCCGTAAGCGTGCCGCTCAAACCTGGCTCGGATTCAACGAAAAAGGAATTCCATACAGGCAGCCTGAATCGTAGTCTGCCAGTCAGCCACTTCGCACAAACATACACTGGGCTGACAGTGCGTTCTGAGGCATCTCGTCAGTTGGCAGCCTTCTAAGCCATGGCTCTTGGGGCACCGGGATAGCTTTAAACAAGGCCGTCGATCTCTGTTTCTTTTCCAATTCCTAGGACCTACCTACTGTCCAAACTGGTCAGTTGAGTGGAACGGCTCTATGAAAGCTCCTGAAGACTTCGGCTTCTCATACTACGCACGGGACAGTCGTCAACGAAGATGTGCATTGCCTGGTCAACGGACTGGGTGCAGCATCGGTGATTTGTAGGCGAATTATGAAGCATCTACCGCATGGTCACTTCCATTACCCACCTTCTCCGATGGTACTTCAAGAGTGCATCGAGAGCGCCGTACCCGGCTCCATTGTTTGTCCTGTCCACGCATATTTACACACCACATGGGCTCATTACGTCACGTGTGTCTGCCCGACAAACTACAGTAAAACCACCGTAGTCCAGATCACATCAATGCGCATAACCTCCACCAACACACATACGCACATCACGTCCCACCATCATCGCATGCTGATGCACTTGAGACTATCACGGTTTCCTAGACGCTATGCCTTTAAATGATGCCAACTGACGCTACTTATCATATCACACCGTCGGCCTAGCATTTGTTATGTGTCGAGTGGCTGACCAGTTAACTTGAAGTCAGCCAGACATGGCTACTTCTTACCCCGTGGTTTTGAAAATACTAGTTTGCTTGTAAAGGGAGGCAGGCCATGCTGTGGCGCTGGCAAACGGAATCACCAACCCTCTCAGCCATTGCAACCACTCTCGCACCGGCTCGGAGAGTGGCCTTATGCTGGCGGTGGTGGAAAGAGTTAGGCAATAAACTCAGCGCCTTTTCCTCACTATAATCTACGGGACGAGCTTAAAACTATGACGGCACGCTAAAAGACATTGCCTGGAAGCTTGCCAACTGACAGGATAACTCGGACCGCACAGTCAGCCAATTGTGCTTTTTGTGGGATGGCCGACTAGTGGAATGAGAGATAGGCTGTAATAGCTCCTTCTTAGTCTGGTTTTTATGGCACTGTGAGCTACAAAAAATCCAACCCATGAAGGATAATTAGGCTGGGTTGGCGAAGTGAGGTATGTCACGTGAAAAATGCTTTAACAAAATGTCTCTGTCGCATTCCGCAGACAAGGACACTGGCGGGCGATTTAAAAATGATGAGCCAACAATATGCAAGAGGAGTTCCTAGGGCGACATATGCGTCTGAATGACTCGGGACAGCAAACGGACCCCATGAGTATATCCACTGTTCTCTATATCCATAAAGTTATGAAACGTTTTCTTAAATTATACTTTAAAAAAACCCTAGCACATGCCCCTTAGTTTACAAAGACGCATGATGACTGTTCAGCGTATTTTCTGGTGGATGAGTGTGCGTGTTGAGGTGTGTAGTGGTACCACACAGGTAGAATTAGGACGCTCCATTTGCCTTCTGCAGGTAGTGAATGCACTCCTGGCCGCCGGACTCTCTCTCCACAAAAATAACAATTCGACCGTCAGACTCAGACGGTGTCCACCGTAAGCTCCACAGAAGGGCAGTGCAGGGACGGTAACTTGCGCGTGAATTAGTATTAAGGAATAGTAGACAAACGCTGTTATTACCGCACTCCCTCCTCCCCCACTGGAACCCATCACCTCAACGCCGTTTCCTCAATATAATCTACGTGACGCGCTTAAAACTATGACGGCACGCTAAAAGCCATTGCCTGGAAGGTTGCCAACTGACGGAATAACTCGGACCGCACAGTCAGCCAATTGTGCTTGTGTGTGTGGATGGCTGACTGGTGGACTGAGATATAGGCTGTAATAGCTCCTTCTTAGTCTGGTTTTTATGGCACTCTAAGCCACGAGAAATCCAACCTATTCATGATATTTATTTTGAAATCCTGGTGTAGTGTTTTGGGTAGACCAGACCTGCGCAGACGGGTGGTGTTTAGCTCTTTCAGTCACTGCGCCTGTTGCGCGCCTCAGACGGGATACCGGCTTAAACAGTGGACTGGCGCCTGATGGAAAGAATATAGAGTAAGGTTGACTATCACAGTGCATTTTGTCTTTTTTGGGGCAGGTCGTGTATGTGGTACGCGTGGACGAGAGCTTTAGGTACACCATCGGTTGCCCTCATTACCCGCACCAGTCCAATGAAAATTTCCGACGGTGGCTGGTGACTGAGAATGAGGATGGAGAATTGGGTTCCAAGGTCAGCACACTTTCCTAACTATAAACAATCTGACGCGCTTGAAGCTATCACGGCCCGTTATCAACCGTGCCTTGCTCGGCTGTCAACTGGCGAGATAACTCGAACCTCGCAGTCTGCTCATTATGTGTTTGCGTGGACCTTCCCACAAATGGACAGCGAGACAGGCTATAATGATTCCGTCTGCCCTGCTACTACCTCAAATTCTGATTTAGACATTTCATGAGATGGTAATCTACGGTATACCTGTGAAATCTGTTAGTTTGAAGTCCTTTCCACAGCAACCAGGGCATTCAATATCATCGCCTGAAATTTCGGATTCAAACTAAGACCCACCATCAGAGACAGTATCAAATACGAGTATTTCGTACACAGGGAGTTGTAGTATTTATAGAATACATTTGACATGCTACGGCATGCCTACGTCAGTTAACGACTCCCTGTTCATCGATGATGACTGCGCTCTGGTGCGTTAATTGTTTGATGAACGGCATGTGGGCCGGTTTTCCTCTGTGACCTCGTCTTTTGAGGAGATTGTGGTGGCCTAAAGACGAAGTATTTCAGGAAAACGACAAGTACGATGCAATTGCTGAACTTCACCGGCAACCAGAAAATCAGTAACAAACGCAGTTGCGTAAGGACGCTATATCACGGTGTTGAGCCGCACTGCAGTGAACTGGAAGACATGGTTGCCGAATTACAAGATCGGATGTTCAGAGAAAACTGCTACCCACGCACCTTTGTCAGCTGTTGCATGCGCAAACGGGACGAACAACGAAATCGCACCAAACCTAAATATTGGCGTGCTATTCCATACGTCAAAAACGTATCGGAGGCCGTCAGCCGCCTTCTCGCGCGACTTGGAGTTTCAGTCCCACTCAGACCGCAGGCCACCATTCGACGTCAGGTAATGAGTCCAAAGTACCGACTGGGGCGACAAGTACCATCTGGAGCTGTTTATAGAAGCTGGGGCAGTTACGGGCAAAGCAACTACGTCGGAGAAACCGGAAGACTGCTTCGGACGCGAATGGCCAAACACGCGGCGGCCGTGTGGCGAAGTGACGCCAATTCTGAAGTCTCAGTTCATTCGGGGAGAACCGGCCACAAATTCAGGGTCAACGAAGCCGAAATTCTTGCAAGAGGTGATAATCGCGTGAGCCACGAGTTGATTCAGTCATGGCTTCCAGGCCCTTAGTCTATTAAAAAGTGCAATGACCTACCCAACCCATATTTGGTTTTGAGACTCAGTTTGCTGGTGAGCCCGGTGGCCGAGCAGTCATCACGTTACCCTCTAACACGGGTGACGAAATTACAGCGGATAACGACGCGCATGCTGGCCATCAAACAGTTAACTCACTAGAGTGCAGCCGTCATTGCTGAAGGGGAGCCGTTAATTTCCGTAGGCGTGCCATGGCATAGCAATGGCAACCTATACATACGGCAACTCCCACTGTATTAATTACCCGTATTTGATACTTTCTCTGATGCTGGGTTCGAGGTGGAATTCAAAACTTCAGGCAAAAAAAGCTGATGTCTTAGCGATCGCATCAACGTCTTCTCAATCTATACGACTGCTCTCATCTCGGATTTGCTGAACATGAAGCAACAAAGTTGAGGCAAAAGTTTAGCTATCAGACTGCGTCTTATTTGACGGCACTCAACCACTCATTCATGTTCTGCAACGCAGAAATTTCGACATGGGCTGTGTGGTTAGGTGGTAGGGACCTGATTCTCCCGCCTGCACTCGATTAACGTTCTCGAAGATTGTTACCCTCCATGCTTAAAGCGGAAATCCTGTCTTCGCAGAGAAAGTTACTACGCGTTTTAGTCAAAGCCGAACGCCGCTTTCAGTGATAGTATCAGCAAACCAAATGTCCATGTCATTATCACGCCATTTATTATTACTAGTTATGAAATAACGGAGATTGCCTACTCGGGTATGAACCTGTTAGTTATTTGCCGCTAATTATGATCGCTAATTCTGAAGGTCGGAATCGTTATTTGCGGTTTTGATGTGATCACATGGCAACTGCATATTATGAAAATGGCATCTCATGTTCATCGATCAGGCATTGTCTGAGACTATCTCTGATAGTAGTTCCGGCGAGAATCAGAAATATCAGGTAAATAAAAGTAAAGCTGTGTAGATCACACCTGATTTTCTCGGTTTAGTCTGTTTCGATTTGCCTAGAAATCATAATTTTGAGTTCCTGTTACAGTCCGTATGTCAATGATAAATAATAAATATCATATTTGTGAGGATTTCACAAACGGCAAACAAATGTAAAATCCATCGTGATCCGGCCCTCTCCTAGATATTTCCTTAGAAAAAAGTTGAGTTTAGATGCGCGACGAACCAGCAACTGCACAACGGCAAGTATTACGTGAGTCAGACGTAGGACTTGTGAGCCACTAGGTAGAGGGGGGAAGTTTAAATCCCATGAGTCCTCAACAACGAAGTATCATATTCCCGATCGAAACCGGCAAGACAACGAGCCCGTGGCTGAAGGTTAAGAGCATTGGACTTCTGATCAATAGGTCGCGGGTTCGAGCCCCGGGTAGGTAACCAACCGATGCTGGGTATGACTGGCTCATGACGACTAATGAGCCAAAAATGTATATTCTAGTCTCCCTTGTCTTAATCGGTATTGTTAATCTAGAGTGGGATTGTCGAAACCCCCCTTATTGATCGAAAACCGTTTATACCAGCTTGTTAATCTCCTTACAAATTAAGCTTTAAGGTTTGGTCCAGAAATTGACGGGAATCTTTGAGTCAAAATCAACCAGTGTCAGTGGCATGATAGCATTATCTTCAAAAGGGGCTAACATTCAGTCATTAGTATACACATATTGTCAGAGTCCCAATACTAAGAGCCATGTAATAGTTAAATACTCCGAAACCTACGTCTGTGAAAAATTAAAGAAATAGCAAGGTTCTATTGTTGGAACTACTCGTGATCGTTCGTCTCAGGATATGCGGCAAGGAGCACACTTTTGATCCAATGGATGATTGGCAGTCCAGGTCTCTCCAACTTGTACTTCCAACGTGACCTTCTCTCATAAGATCAGACTTCGCGATTTAATAACTGATGCTTTTCCTCCAAAACGTTAAAGTTTTCCAAAACAATTAAGGAACGATTACAAGTATTCACCAATACGTATAATAGAGATAATTATCCGTAAAGACTGAAAAGGGAGAAAATTGACCCGGATGAAAAAAGAAGAATATTAGCCCGCAGTTTTGAGAATCAGAGAAAGTAACAGAAAACATAATACATACTCACGGAAAGCAGTATTTATAGGAAACAGTTTTATTGCAACATGCATGCTGATTGCTAGTAAGTCTGTACCCGTCGCCAGTCGCCGTGCTTTAATCATAATTTGTGGTTTTTGCTATGATGCAACTCGGCCTGCTGTCACATGCACTGTTAGTTGCCTGCGGCCTCCAACGACCTACCACTACAACGCCTTGGCTTCCTTCATGGAGGCGAAGACCTCGTAGGACAATATACCGACGGCCAGTCAAAAGCTCATTACATATCTCCAAAAAGAACAGGTAAGACTGGAATTTTCAGAAGATGATCATTTCGCAACACTTATACCCAGGACCGTCGATAGAAGATCCAGTGGCGAACTAAAGTGCAAACATACGAACGTAAAAATGGCTCCTCAAGTTATGTGATATTTTTAAAAATAATATTGATGTCCTTATGAATTAAAATATATTTCGTGTATAAAATGTTTAGAAAAAGTAAATCTTACTTATTTAGTCAATATTTGCACCGTCTATAAATTTAATGCTTCAATAATGGGCAGAGTTCGGTTTTAAAATGGTTTATAATCACGAGGTTTATAAAGGAATGAAATTGCCATCCTGTACAATTACTAATGTTACTTATAAAGTATGAATACTATCCACGGCTATGGTGAAATTTAACGCACATTTTTTTGAAGGCTCCTTCATAATATAGAGACATTTTTGATTATACTTAGCCAGAATATATACAGCATGTAATTTTGAAACTTGAAATGCAAGCTTAAGGGCAGAATATAGGCAACGTTATGCGCCATAAATTTCGAAAATTAGCGTAAGTTTCTAATAAATGCCAACAGAATATTTACTGCCATGTTGTCTATGCAATATGCTTGAATTTAAAACCATTACGAAAATTACTGAGTAAAATACATAGTACTTAAATATCCCTTTTTACATAGTGTAAACCTTCTCAGCGGGCGGAAGAATGCTCATTCAAGTGACTAAGATATATTGGGGTTGTTCTGCGTGATGATTAATACTCGAACCTTATTCAAGTAGTCTTTTTGACATGAAAATACATTTTAGAAGTTATAATGGCATTTCATGAGACAGTATATCAGCTACACGCACCTCGACCTTTAAGTAAGTTAGATCTGAAAATGTCTGCACGGCTGGGCTTAAGCAAGGTGAAGGAATGGATTTGACGCACTTGCGGACCGATTAACAAACACAAAGCCCCGCATAAAAACTTCCAAGCCAATCTCCATATTGACAGCTTTCTCTGGACAGAATATCCGTAACACACTTGCATACGACACACAGGACAGTTTGGCAATCGTAGTCCGACGATGTCCACCATATGTTTTGCAGAAGGGTGGTGCAGGGACGGTGAATTGCAAGTGAATTAGCCTTGCACTGCAGCTACCGAACTCTCTAATCCGCCACCACCTATATCCGGTGTCAAGACAGAGTAAAGAAGAACGGAGATGAGAGAGGGTGCAGGTGACTGGTGCGGCCACGGCCCCTAGGCCCTAGCAAACCCTAGACGTGTGACCACACCCCTACCATGTTCGGCATTTGTTATGGGAGTGCAACCCAAATAACACCTACCGTGCCCTGATGTGGCCCCATGTTGGTCCAACGCATCTGCCATGTGGTCCGTTTAAGGGGCACTCACATACACTCATGATATTTCAACCGTCGGTTACGAAAAGGTCCACCGTATGTTCCACGAAAGGGTGGTAGAGGGATGGTGACCTGCGTGTGATTTATTTTGAAGTAATATTAGACTTGCGCTGCATCAACTGCACTCTCTCCTCCTCACCAAACTGAGCCCGGTGTCATGACAAAGTCATGAAGACCGGAGACGGGAGAGTAGCGCAGGTAGCTGGCGCGGCCGGAGCCCTCTCCTGGGCGTATCATCACACCTGGCTTGGATCCCACGGAGTGGGAGTGCCATTAACGGCCACACTTAGTAAGAGCCGTTGCAGCCAACTCTCAGTCCACCAGTCAGCCACTCCACACAAAACACGCATTGGGCTGACCATGCTGTGCGAATTATCCCGTCAGTTGGCATCCTTCCAAGCCACGCCTTTTAGCGCACCACCATAGTTTCAAGCTCGTCAGATTTTTTATAGTGAGGAAAATGTGATGGGCTGTCGACCTCACTCTCTCCCCTACCACCACAATCAGACCACTGTCCAAGTTAGTCAGTTGTCTGATGTAGGAGTGGGCGAATTTTCTGACAGGTCAGCGTACCCGTCTTCGCGCGCCACAGCATGACCTGGACACCAGAACGCACACACCAGGATTCTCTAAATCAGAGGATATGGAGGAGCCATCGCCGTCTGACTCCCAGTCCACTAGTGAGCCACTTGACACACACAACCCATACACCGGGCCGATGGCGTTGTCTGGTTTAAGCGTCAGATTGACAGCCTTTCAAGCCACGGTTTCTTTGAAACCGTGATATTCTCAGGTACGTGATGATGGTATTGGTGTAGGTAGTGTGCGCTGATGTGGCCTACCCCGGTGGTTTACAGCAGGTTGTTATGGAGGCGCATGTGTCCTAATAGGCCCCTGCGATGTGTAAATGTGCGGGAGCAGTGAGGGCAGTGAAAGCGGGCACTTACTCACACATCTTGTCTTGTCATCATGCCGCTTAACAAAAAGCGACCAGTTCGGAGCCCTTGGTAGCACATCAGTTGTTTTATGGTTGCGCGTGTATACGCGTAGATCATAGTGATACACACGTAAGCAAGGCGTACACTCTTCAACGGACGCAGCTTAAATAACTATCTTACTTACAAAAAAAGTGAAACGTTTTTTACAGCCTCCATATTCAGGGAGATTTGCCTGCATGCAAGATCTACATATTGATAAGATATTTGTATATGAATTAGGTAATGAGCGATCCATGTGCGTATGTAACAAAGGCAGTTAAAGAAAATGTCACTTCATTAATAACATGTGGCGTTAAAATCCAACGTAAGCAACCGCCTAAATTCTTCAGAGCCTTTGAAGATGTTGGACATACTTTATAAGCAGGCATGGCCCTACGCTTCCAATCTGTGCTGCTGTTATCAGCACGACGCCCGGATAGGAGTTAAGGTACGCCTGCCATACTGTAGGATTTAGGCATGATTCTACGGATGTTGCCTATAGCTTATCGCTTGACCTAAACTCACGTCCATCTCAAGGCATTTCCGCTCTTTAACGGACGGTGGGAGCTCAAAATTTACCGACCGGAGGAAGTGATCAAACATTCAGGGCAGTTAGCGTGTCTCCAAAGAGAACAAGCCTACTTTACGTGCACAAGCAATTTTCAAAGCAAATGACCTCGGACGAGACGAGCTTAATGGGACATGATGTCCGCTTCTAAAGCACTGATATCAGACTCCATACAACTTATGCATAATGTTCTGCCATTGCAATAAGAACTAGAGAACATCCTATCATTCATTGGTTTCCTGTGATTATTTCAAAAGATGTTTGAAGTTGTAGCAATTTTCGGTTGAAGGTTCGATTATGGTTACGGTTATGGTTACGGTTACGGTTCGTATCTTCATATATTGCCTAATTGTGTGACAACAAACTTCCTACTTCGTCATGTTGCGAAACATGCACTGCGGATTACAGCCCTATTTCAATACGCTATCTAGACGCTAAGCTCCAGTGGGGTGATCGTTAGAATTCCAATAAAAAACTAACTTGTACAAGGTTTATTGACGAAAGAGCACATTCATTTCGATATGGTGTTACGTGTTCAGTATCGTTTGACTACTGTGTTCTCTTTCTCCGACCGACCATGGCTTTGAGCGAACCAATCACCCAAATCCATATTGAAAAGTGAGCCCGTTTCGTGGTAGGGATGGCTTGTATGGCCGCCTAAACAGAATAAAGGGACAGAAACCCCCCTTCCCCGTTCGTTTAAATTATGTGGCCTCTCTTTAAATGTCAGAAAGGATAAGTATATCCTTATCTTAATGCCAAGACATAACATAAAAGTAAACTGTCACCTTAATCTTAAGCATAACGCTACTCTAAACCTAAAACCTACAGTTTAGACGATAATAACCTACACCCTTACCAAACTCTGTCCTTAACCTCAATCTTAACCCTAACCACCAACTTAATTATAACCCTAAATTCCCTGGAATGTGGTGGGTTTTTCCTTTACCAGTGTCCTGTTTAGGCAGCCATACAAGACATCCTTACCAAACGGAAGATAGATAAAGCGCAGTCGGTTGGTCTTTTCTAAGAAGTCCACCAAAAACCGGTGTTTCCCAGTTTTTTCGACATGTGGGCACAGTTAAATGAATATGGTTGAACAGGTTCAGTGTCGTTTGACCACCATGTCATCTTTCCCCGGCATTATAGTGGTTTCTCAAACCGACAGGTCATGGGTCTGAGAAAAAAAGTCACCTAAGCCGGGGCTAGATAAATTGCAAACTGCGATATCTTTCTCAGCATAACATTGAGGCCTGGTACAGTCATCCATTCCCACGCGCGTTCGAGACTCATGGGAAGGGGTGGTGACGCGATCTCAACTTGACTTCTTCGGCCGCGTTTGGGCAACAAGTGGGGCCACCATTACTGCCGTAGCAAGTGCCGTTATGATGCTTTCGATGGCCTCTCGGATACTGATTGGGCTAAAAAGGGTAAGCAGGCTATCTGATGGCCCTGACGGAGCTCACCTCCGGATCAGACGTCCGTCTGCTGATTGATGGCACTGCAGTATGCGTTTAACCTAGCGGACTAGTGTCAAATATTCTCAGCTCTTAAAATGTAGGTCCATGATGAACCAAACACCGTCAGCGCTCAATGCTCACGGTACCGATATTGTTTAGGTAATATCCTTCGACCCATCAATTTCTTTATTGGGATCTCATTTCCGGAAATTGAATCAAGTTTTAAACTTTAAAAATTGTCTTGATCCTATGGATACTGTCAATGTTTTGGGTTTTCGAATTTTATTCGATAGTCTTCTTAAAACCAACTCAAGAAGATTTTTGCATCAGAGTAGGCATACGCAGTCTGAATGGATATTCCTTACATTTGGTACAGGTTACTGTGATGACTTATGTTGCCATGTATTTTATTTAAGAGTAAATGCTTAAGAAAATACGCTTGCTTTCTATACATTTTCATCCTTTCATTGCATTTTTATTTTTGTGGGGTTAATTACAAACGTAGGAATACTAAGAGAAGTTGAGTACTCTTCATCTCTGTGCACGTATTCAATAAGGGAAGATGACGAATGCTAGGAGGGAGGGCTTATCAGTCTAGTAGCTGATTATGGAAATTGCATTGTTAAATAGTTTAGTTTTAATGATTATGCTGATGATTGCGACTATTGCTTGACTGGGGAGCGTTTAATTCAACTTTGCTACGCGTAAACCGTTTCAATCAAATAAAAGTGTGATTAATTGCTTCATCTTGTTAAAAAAAATCGGAAAAAAGCAAGAGATTGCTAAAGTTCTTCTCATTCCAAAAAAGTTATTTATTGAAAATCACTTTCCATTCGAAGATAATTAGCATCAACAATGAACAATAGATTGTGATTTCGGGTTTTTAAGGATAAATTGCCCAGTAAAGTTTCCTAAGTTATTGTTCATCCAGAGTTAAATTTATTTAAGATGGAAATGTGCATTCTACATTATTTATTTTATATTTATAAGTTTTTGATTTTCTCCCTGGAATCTCAAATTGAATTTGTACTTATAAAATGAATGTTTAACCCTGCTTATCAAAAAGGACACGAAAGCAATGTATTATCATATACAATTTACGGAACCTGGGGTAAACTGAGTGTTAAGGTGAATATTATTCTTCCCATATCAGTAAACTATCTTGAAAGGATTCTGTTTGATAAAACGATCCAGCATAGGCCTAACACTGTGTCAAATAATAATTTAAAACTTAAAACTTTGAAGATAAAAGCTCTTCTAAGCACGTTATTAATTTGTCCTGACCAAACAAACTTTTCCTGAAACATAAAGGCTCATTTTAATGTAAATTGAAAACCACTAATATTCCCGTTACTCGGATTTCTGACTTGTAAATTCTGCTTGTACATACATATAGTTCAGGAACTTAGTTCAATTTTAAAAGAGGGTTTGGATCATCTACCATTTTTACTTTCGTACCAACGTCTGCTTTAAGACAACGTTTTGTATCTGTGCTGAAAGCCTTGCCGTAAGCACGTGTGTATGGTAATCTGGAGACTCACTCAGTGTTTGGGAAAGCGTTTTTAGTGCTCACATTCATTGAATCTTCTCGGATCTTTTTTTATTAATCAATATTTGTGCAGGAAATGTGGTGACCTGTAAAATGAGATCCACACTTGAGTACCCAATAATTGAACTGGCGGTTAACGTACATCTATGAATGGCCTGCTAAAAAGACTGCAACACAAAAATCTTTTATTAGGAGTCGCAAATATGCAGCTATTAACTAAAAAATAATGACAGTGGCTAAAAAGTTGATATTCGGTTGTTTGAAAGGGGAATATTCACAGACAGAGCCCATTTATTCCTTCGGAGCTTACAGTGGGTATACTTTTACTATAATTAAATGCATTCGCACCTAGCTAACTTAACATGGATTCTGCCAAAAGCTTTTGACCAACACAGTGTGATCAAAAGAATCTAATATCTCTTGATCACTGGAACTGATGAGGGGAATGACCCCTCATGCAAAAGTTTCATGTTTTTCTTAGATTCCTAGGCAATCTAGGAAAACTCTAATTTCCTTCTTGTTCACTATAAGCTTGTAACTTTTGGCATAAGAGTTTACAGTGTGGTCTTTCTTTCGCTGAAAAGAAGGGGTTAAATTAGTGCAGAATTCATCTTCTCTACGTGAAAGTCAAAAAAGACAGTAAGGGCTAGGAAACCTCGATGTTTTCAGGTGATGTCAGACGCAGTCCACAGTTGCTTAAGATGGCGAAAAAGCAGGTAGGTTTAACCAGTATGCCTTATGGGTTCCCCTTGGCATGCGGCTTTTTAACCCCTCCGTGCTGCGGCATTAGTTTTGACTGAGTGTTCGGAGTGCGTCTTTCCTCATTTTCAAAAGACTGTTCAGAATATTCGCTGCACCAATACGAACTTTTGTTTCCGTGTTAACGGAAGGCGAACGCTTTGTTGGGGTGAAACATTAAGAAAGGTCAAACCGGTATATAACCAGTTATGCGGGGTGAAATAAACTGGAGACACCATAGAACACCGGCAGTCTCATTTTCTGTCAAGTACGTGGCACGCGTATTGCATAAAATAGTAAACTAAACTCTAAATAAAGCTGCAGCTTATAGGTTGAATTTCACCCTTAAGCACAATTAATACCATTCTACTGGCAGACCCCGACTTATTTTTATGGGTTTTGATGGTGTCTATAAATTCCTTTTTTTATGCTGACGGACTATCAACTTGGGCATTAGGTCGTTAAATTGTATTTTTAAATACAATCGTTAGAGGTTATCTTATATTGACATGGACTGACAGGCTTCCTTAGGTAACTGTGCTGCGCTTGCTCGCTCAGTTATTTACTACAAACCTTATCTTTCAACGCCGATTTTTGGTAAGATGTCTGAATTACAGGAATTTGTTAAATAGATATTCCAGTGGGCGAACATTAAGGCCAAGGACCTTGACACATGCAAGTCAATAATTTGATTAATTTAATCTACCATTGTTGGTTTATGATGGGCTTGCCAGTTTACAAATAATCATGTAGAAATGTTGTATGCCTATTTGCTAGAAAAACCTCCTGGAGACCATGGCAATTAGAATTTAATACAGAAGACAGAAATTGATTCATTATATGCCGATTAGAATAGTTGAAGATGCTGTGTGGTGTCTAAAGCCAAAATGCTCATTCAAATGTTAATAAATTCAACTCGATGTTGAAATCATTCGTATTTCACATTCTTCGAAATTTTCCTGTGGCCACCTAAACTAGTAAGTATTGTGCTAGATTTATAACGACAGTGTAACAAGTGAAGTCATCGGGTCGGGTGACTGCTCAGCTTGATGGTTGCTCAAGACCGTAAAGAGAGATAACCGCACGCAAATTACTTGTCCCTTTTTCTTCACATATTGTTGTCTGGGATTTGTTATTAAGTTCACCAATGCATCTCCATGAAACTTTTCTTGTATTCAAATAACATTAAGAGAAGGCAGAACAACAAGACGTAACTACGATCGCTGGAAAAATATTTTTCTTAGTCTAAAGTTTAGGATTCCTACTCGAACTCAGAGTTGGCATCAGATACGGATCTGATTATGGTTTCGGCATGAATCCCAGACGATGGACCACCACAGTTCTTGGTCAAGCTATCACGTTTACTTCTTCGCAACTGCTTGATGGGACTCAAATTTTTATGTGCGTGTAGGAGGAAGAAGGATAGGGTCAGCGTTTGCTTTTTAAACGAAGCGGAGAAAAATTCGGCTAAGAGAAATTTTTTGGTGTATGGATTGGCTGAACAGCATACAAAAGCCATCATTTTAACATTATTTGAAATTTTCAGAAAAAATGGTTCCATTCAATGTCACCAGAAGATAAATTAACAAATTAACAAGGTATTCAAGCCACTTAAACAAAATAAAAATCTATTGCAGGGATAGTTCAGGTAATAATTTTGTAGTTCTGTCACTTTGCAGGCAAGGTGCTGTACCAGAATGGGTAATATAGAGCACTGATATGCCGATACGTTAAAGGCCTCGGTGCATGGAATGGATTTAAAAGGCCCGATTTTTTGAGAGTGGAGGGGATGTGATCGAAGCCAGGGCGACGTACAACTCTATCGTCAGCATAATTAACATATGAAAAATCATTTTATCATATCATATTCTCTGTGTAAAGGGAGATGTGGGAGTAAGATAGAACTCTGAAAAGTACCACAATGATTGAGAAGAATGGTAGATTCCCTCTCCTGCCGGATTTTGTTTTATTACCAGTTCGAAACCAACGGAAGAACGCAGGATCCAGTATTTTTAAATCAGTAATCTCATGCAGCCATGCCTCCTGAACACAGATAGCTTCACTTCTGCCAACTTATTTTACAAGCGGAACCAGTTTAATATTGTAAATTTTGTTTAAAATGGAATAGTCGCGTTGTGGAAAGAAAAACGTAAGGCGCAAATCGTCATCGAAGTATGTATTTGCGATTAAACCGGTATTTTTTGATTTTACCATGAAATAAATATCACGGGAGGATTTTTGAGAGAGCGAGACAGACAGAGATCGGTACACTTTATTTTGACATCATCAAAAAGGCCTCCATTCACTATGGCTAAAATCGGTACGCAAACGGGAGCACCAGGAGAAAACAGACGATAAAGAGTGACCGAAACCTGCAACTTTCGGCATTATAATAGACGTCTGTGAATTTGTCACAAATTTGCACCAGCTTTTATTCAAAACTGTGCAGGCGTCCTTCGCAAATGACAATTTACCAAAGTTAATACAAACATCGAAAGGTAAATAACAGTGGCAAATGGAGAAAAATGGGCCAGTGCATAAACTGATGCGAAACTTTACATTCGAATTTGAATGGAGCTGCTGAATGCTGGCCGCATAATGTAATATTTGGCGTCATAGAAAGTCTTTGACAAATTTACACAATATTTTAGTGCTAGCGTACTGTACAGCTGCCACCATACTTGTAGTGGAGAAAAGCAAATGGAAGAAAAAGATTATTCCTCGAGTTATTTATAACCACAAAACGCCCACGTGAATTGAGAGAATGAAAAATAGTGGCTCCAATTCAAAGGCCCACCCTCTGAAAAACTAACGCTGTGTTGGCCTTTTCTACCGGCAACCATAAGCCCAAAGGTGTGCGCATGCGCGCATAGAGCCATCAAGATCCATTGGAGGGCTTACAAGCAATTCGTTCAATCAAGGTGTTTATTATCCATTTTATGGACGTTTCCTGCGGGCTGTCTGCACTCTGTATGTGCGCACGATTGTTTCTGCTGGTCTTTTGGTAGACAAAGTAAGCCCAAAAAAGTGCTATTTAATCCTGTTTTATGTTGATACGTGCCCTGCTAACGTGGCTTGACCGCGTGCAGCCTGTGTGTGTATGTTGCCTATTTTTTCAAAACCCGATCCAAGCGACAGACTTTAGTAGTTAGGTCCCAAACCCCAAAATTCGCAGTTGGCTCCCAAGCTTCTGGCATCGTTCTCCATCCCACCTGTTTCGAGTTGGTCAAACTTCACTTCATCCTGGCGATGTCTGGTTTCGGTTTTTATACGCTGCCCCGTTGATTGCCAAGACATCATCTACCTTCACTGGGATTGCTTTCCGTCAAGAGGACCTTACAGGCTGATTGATTACCTTGGCAATTCCTAACAGACAGAAACACACGTCTAGACAGAAAGATTTCCACTTCTCACGTGGGTTATGATGGCTTATGTTGTCCCCCAAACAGGTAACGATAACAAGAACCAACAGTGATACAGTGGTTATTTCGCATAATTCCAGGGAAATGGGGTAAGGTTTATTTTTAAGGACAGCGTTAGCTTTAAGTTTAGGTTTAAGGTTCGGGTTAAGGTGAGGTGGTGTTTAGTTAAGTGTTAAGGTTAGGGCTTTTGTAACTGCAGGGTTAAGGTTTAATGGAAAGTTAGGGTTACTTTTTGGACAAGGGGTTAGTTTTAATTGAGAGCTAGTTTTAGGCAGTAAAACATTAGTGACAGGACCAGGGAGACAGGAATAGCCATAAATGACTTTTAAGCTGTCATAAACCAGCCATACCCAAATCCCTGGTGTTGCGCCACCCGAAGCTCAAGTCCACGACCTGTTGATGAGACTTTTACGCTCTAATCATTAAACCTCGGGCTCCTGCTTCTTCCACCTGTACCCTTAGCCGTTTTGCGGTCGCTGGTGGGTGAGCCCCAAGACAGAACGGGATGAGTGAGTCCCATAAACGATCGGTGAGCGTCTTACCACCAACGTGCTATACACAGGGATATTTTAACACCGTAGAGGGCTATGTAAGTAATCCATGTCCACACGTGATCCACTTCATGCGGAAAGGAACGTAAAAACCTCCGAAAACAGGAGACCACTTAGGCGCAGGCTCATTTAAATGCAGCTTAACACTGCCAGATGCCACAGCAGCTCTGGACAGAAAAGAACCCTCGTGCTGGTGTCTTTGGGCTTCTTCACCAAACTGTGAAATTTATTCGTTAGTGTAGTAGTTAGGGTGAATCCTTTTTTTCTTAGTTGTTACAGAATTATCAGCGGAGTTTTCATACCTTCTTGAGATCTTACGAAATTATCGGGTATGTTTTAAGGCTTCCCTAACTGATTGATGAGCATTTACAGTCGCTGATAGAAGTAAACGGTGTTTTGGCTCCAATTCGCGGTTGTACTCACATTTTCGGTCTACTTTTCAACACTGGGTTTTAATTAACCCCTCAATAGATCAGCCAAGTATTCACATTATCTGTGTTCTTGTTTTTTGGTTGACTTCAGACTGTATCTTCGCCTCCTACAGATTCGATTTATTTTTCTTCCTCTTAATCCTATGTATGAGGTTTAAGAGTCGGGGTTTAAACCTCGGGGTGACAGAAGGTTGGAAGTTTTTGTGCCAACAATCGCCTGTTAACAAGCTTGTTAATTCTGACTTATAGCCCTGCACAAGCCAACACCGCCTCTCTTCCTCGTTTTGTCCATTTGCCGGGCGTACGTAGCCTCAGGCTCATAGTTATGCCCGTTCGAGGACAGGTCTGTGTATATTCAAAACGTTGAAGGCTAGCCCGACGGTAATAAAAATCTCTCGTTCATTTTTGGGCTGGGCCGTGCTACAGATTCCCACTTTCCAACTCCTCTATTGTCAGTCACTTTGTTTTCGCAACCGGAGACCTTAATATACAATTGCTTAGGGAGTAAAAACAAATTTGATGGACATATTGTTTTCTTTTGGTTTTCATTTAATCGTCTTGAAACTAGTGTACTGACGCAATTTGGCCAATTGTGAACTGGATTTGTGGAAATTCCCATGGAAGGATGTGTAGGGCTTGTTGCTGAATTTTCATTTTGTTTTCTATATATTCTAGTCAGACCAGCTGATTAACATGGAAACAGGGTTGATGAACAGATATCAGTGAGTAGAGAAACTGAGTAAAGTTTATCCTAACGCGCAAACGGAAAGGCGCGGTGAATTGCATGCAAATAATCCGGCTTTGGCCAGCGAAACTCAGAAATGTTATGAGGCCCGTCTGTGAGCACAAGATAGTCTGCGTAATCTGATGGTAGGCGCTTCTATACTTGTTAGCAGACTCTGAGCCGATGGATTAAGGTGATTTCGCGGCAATTAACAACTCGTATAAAAAACGTTTGCTGTCCTCGCAATGCCTGGAATCAAGATCCTGGGCGAAAATTGCGTTGTTTACACACTATGCACAAGAAAAGGGCCAACAATCTAGTCGGAAGCAAGAACTCGCACATGTGTTTAAACTTTGAGAGCAGAGCAAAGAAACCTATGCGAATTTTAAAGCATAAAGGAAATAAAAAAATTAATAGTACTTCGTTTAGGAATACCACCTTTTGAACATGGTGGAATATCCAGAAAATGTGCTTAATTTCTATAACATTCAATAATAAATTTAAATAGAATTTTCAATTGAAATCCTAAAAATAAAATGTATTGCATAGTAAAAGAGCTCTCCTTTAGCCAAATTTATTTATGGGTATTTTAAATATCGAATTGCAATGCGTTTCACATCGTCCTTTAAATTATGGTGAATACTTCACGGGTTTTCTTGGTCGATACAAGCGAAAATGTAAGTCCCTGGATGTAATTGAGAAGAAATAGAGTTCCAGCAACAGTATTTAGCTCTTCTTGCTTGTTAGGGTTTTTTAAGCGATTAGTCATAAATTGAGAACCTGCTGTATTTAATCATCAAATGCTTCAAAATAAACTACTAAATAAAAGTACTTACCGCTGTACGAGACTTTTTAGATATTCTTTCTTATGCAGATTTCCATTTGCATAATATTTTGTGATTCACTTTTACATTAACATTAATTGTCCAGAAAAGTGAACCTTCACACTAAAAATCAGCAATTAATATGCAAATACCTCAATTTAAAAATTTGCATTAATGGAGTACCTTCTTAAAAAGCGATTCAGTAAGACATTAGTCTGGTGAATCCATACGGACTTTACCTTTTTTCCAACGTTAGTTCAAGGTATCAATTTGAAAGTTTTACTGTTATTTTACTTTCCTGAAAAAATAGACGCCTTTTTTGTTGAAAATAAAGAACTTATCTTTCATTTTATATTGGGATGTTTTTGCTCTGAGACTGCAAATGCGCAAAAAGTAGTCGAATAAGTATAAGGATTTTGAGATAAAAAATAATACTCTAACCATTTCGTTTTTAACTACCTGGCTAGTGCAAATTATATAATGCAAAAAGTATCGTATCGCCTGCTTCCAATTTAACGAAGGTTTTTTTAGTGTCTATTTACACATTATCTTGTGCATGTTTTGTTTATGGTCACACATTTTGGGGTAGAAAATCAAAAAACCTGGTAAGTAAGTTTATAAGTGCGTTTGTGGCAAAACATCATTAATTCGCAAAAAAATAATTTGTAAAGCTGAATGCATTTTTTCTGGAAAATCGGATGATTCCATATAATTGCCCTCACGCAATTTTCATTAATTTAAGATCAAACTTTCCGGTTACAGAAGGGATTTATTTAAAACGTGTTTTACTTGTCTTAAATTTTATCGATAGCATAACGCAAAAACCAGTAGGTTTTTTGTGCTATTAAACAGATAGGAATTTCCTGGGATATCAAGCAACCTCCGAATTTCGCCCAAATCCTGCCTGTATCGCTTCCATATATAAGCGTAAACGTGCACTATTATTTCGAAAAAGGGTTTCTGAGCCCTAAATCCTCTCAAAAAAAACACAAAACGAGACTCACTCACTCAAATGTCGATCACACGTTGCATGAGTTGGGTCATTTCCCATGATTCTTCTATTTCTCAGCTTTTTCACCAGGCATTCCTGTATTATTTTGGATGGAAAAAATATTGCGTTCAACATAAACTGCTCCACAGAAATAAGTGAAGGAATAGATGCACACTAAGCTGGTCTGAGCTAGCCACCTATCCTTGTGTTTGTGAGAGATAAGGTTGGGCGAGGCATACTTACCTGTTCGTTGATGAATACTCACTGATCACTACCGGAACCCACTCATCCTGCATCTGCCTTGGAGCTCTTTCTTGAGCCCCGCCAGTAGAAGTAGAGCGGCGATTTGTGCTAGAGGCAGATTAGCAATGCCAAAAAAGACAAGGGAGACTGAATGGACCATTTCTGGCATATAAGCCGTCATCAGCCAGCCATTAGCAACATCAGGTGGTGCCTCACCTGAAGCTTGCACTGGCGTTTGTACTGTTTAACTTTGTTCTCCAGGGCGAACCTCGCAAAATGTCTTTAAGCATACAATCAGTGTGTACCGCTATGTGATTCAGCAGAAAAGGAGTTTTTGCATGCACGAAGCTGCTGCAGTCTAGGCTTTCTGGTGATTTACGAGCGATTGACTTCTTTTGACGCTGGCATGAGCGTCATTATTTCCTCGTTTGACATCTTACTGACAATCGGGGCGATTATGTGAACTTTGGCATACTTGTCATGCTTGATTTTTAAAAAGCTTCATTCATTTTGGTACATATCGTAAGAAAACTTTCCTTTTCAGGGTACTCCAGGAGAAAGGAAGATCACTAGCTTCATTGAGTAGAATAATTTGGTCCCAGCAAAAGTGTACGTTTAAGATTGTACAGCAGAATATAAATTGGTTCCCTTAAATGAATGAGCACAGGAAAATGGAATCAATGATATTGTGCAGCACCTTCCCTGGTGTGAGGTAGCTAATTTCCCGATATGGTAACAGTTGCGACTAGTTAAATGACTATCTGACTTGCTCCTCAGGACGGCAATTAAGCTTCCAACGCCACACTTAAGCGTTCATCAACATGTTGACCGAGTGAGTGGCGTCTGGTTTTCATACCGATAGCGCGACCAGTGTGTCCGTGGCACATAAAGGACGGTGATGCATGCTAGATCACTTAACAAGGGCACATTTCTGTTCGTCCTGGTCTGGGTGCGCCAAGAAAACACGATGGATGTGTGATGTCGATACTACGCAATTCTCTTTCGGTGTCCTCCCATTCGTGTGGAAGTGAGCACTGTAATCCAGTACTTAGCGTCATTCTTTTCATGTTATTGGAACCTTTTGAAAAGGTCAGGTTTATATTAGCTGCATGTTACTGAGGTGTAACGAGCGAAATCGAATGGAGGCTCAGTAATTCGTACACGGGGACTTACACTTTAAAGCAGCTGCTGAAATGGTCTTTCACTTCTTGGTGGTATCACCATTGAGGAAAAAGTTTTTTTACAAACCGAGGTCATCCAGTTAGCTAGTTTCCGATAGTTGGTTATGTGGAACGGACTGATCGGTTATTGTTGGAGGTCATCTTGGCGTTAATGACAACAAAACACTGACTCCACTAGTTAGTGTATATTACAGAAGAATGGGCGAACGGCATTCCCAAATTTCTTCAGATCACACCTCATCAGCCGATTTGCAAAGAAATGACATGCGGTGAGATAGGAAAAACGTTAAGGACAAAATTTGACTGAGTATATTTTCACGATGGAGTAAAAGTTCAGGGGGGTGATCATCTGAGAAAGATAAGTTGCTAACGGAAAGAGTTTTCGTGACACTGGTAAAATTATCTCCACGCCACCTCTTTCCAACGTACTCGAAGTAAGGTCTTGTAAACAATGTCCATGCGTCATTATATATTCCTGTATCAACTGATATTGGGAATTTTCCAACTTCGCTTGTCCAGCAAAGATAAAGGTGAAAATGGGTGGAGAAAATTGAGTTTTTAAGTGAGTTGTTTTAAAAACCGTCGCAGTTATTCATATATATATATATATCGGCCAACTGCGTTACAGAAAATTGTGCAACGAATTTAAACCTTAGTTCGCTGTTATAAACAGATTTTAATGTCAAACACAAGACATTTAGACCGTCGATTCCGACGATGTCTACCGTAAGGTGGTGCAGGGACGGTGACTTGCACGTGATTAAGCTGATAGTGATAACATACTTGCTAAGCATATACCATATTCTCTCCTGTTTACCCACATGGGCCTGGTGGCATGACCAAGTCAAGAAGACCGGAGACGGGAGAGGGCACAGGTTGCTGGCGAGAATCGGCACCTGAGTGTACCAACCCATAAGCTCATATCCCACTAAGCGGGAGTGCCAAGAAGACAACATGTCGAAAGAGCCATTATAGCCTGTCTTTCTGTCCATTAGTGGGACGGTCCACACAAACACATAATGAGCAGACTGCGAGGTTCAAGATATATCGCCAGTTGACAACCTAGCAAGGCACGGTTGATAGTGGGCCCCCCCATTCTCAGTCACCAGCCACCGTCGGAAATTTTCATAGGACTGGTGCGGGTAATGGGGGCAAATGGTGTACCTAAAGCTCTCGTCCATGCGTACCAAAAACACGACCTGCCCCAAAAAAGACGAAATGCAATGTGATAGTCAACCTTACTCTATATTCTTTCCATCAGGCGCCAGTCCACTGTTTAAACCGGTATCCCGTCTGGGGCGCGCAACAGGCGCAGTGAATGAAAGAGTTAAACACCGTCCATCTGCGCAGGTCTGGTCTACCCAAAACACCACACCAGGATTTCAAAATAAAGATCATGAATAGGTTGGATTTGTCGTGGCTTAGAGTGCCATAAAAACCAGACTAAGAAGGAGCTATTACAGCCTATATCTCAGTCCACCAGTCGGCCATCCACACACAAATGCACAATTGGCTGACTGTGCGGTCCGAGTTATCCCGTCAGTTGGCAACCTTCCAGGCAATGGCTTTTAGCGTGCCGTCATAGTTTTAAGCGCGTCACGTAGATTATATTGAGGAAATGGCGTTGAGTTGATGGGTTCCAGTGGGGGAGGAGGGAGTGCGGTAATAACAGCGTTTGTCTACTATTCCTTAATACTAATTCACGCGCAAGTTACCGTCCCTGCACTGCCCTTCTGTGGAGCTTACGGTGGACACCGTCTGAGTCCAACGGTCGAATTGTTATTTTTGTGGAGAGAGAGTCAGGCGGCCAGGAGTGCATTCACTACCTGCAGAAGGCAAATGGAGCGTCCTAATTCTACCTGTGTGGTACCACGACACACCTCAACACGCACACTCATCCACCAGAAAATACGCTGAACTATTCATCATGCGTCTTGTTAAATTAAGGGGTATGTGCTAGGGTTTTTTAAAGTATAATTTAAGAAAATTTTTCATAACTTTATGGACATAGAGAATAGTGGATAGACTCATGGGGTCCGTTTGCTGTCCCGAGTCATTCAGACGCATATGTGGCCCTAGGAACTCCTTTTGCATATTGTTGGCTCGTCATTTTTAAATCGCTCCGCCAGTGTCCTTGTCTGCGGAATGCGACAGAGACATTTTGTTAAAGCATTTTCACGTGGCATACCTCACTTCGCCAACCCAGCCTAGTTTTCCCTTCAAAGGCAGGTGCGTGTCAAGTGCAGAGAATAGGTTGCAGAGGTATGGTTTCTCTCGCCAGAAACTCTCCCGCCTAGTTTAAACCTCATTCTGATAACCCAGCCAACTGACACATTATGTGCGGATGCTGACATTATCAGCGTGAAGGTGGGCCATACAGCCCACGCACTTAATCTTATGGAATCCGTTTGGAAAGCATTTACCGACCACCCACAGCAGTTACCGACCGACGGGTAACACCAAAGCCGGCTGCATTTGCCTCCCTCCCAAAGAGGTCAAATTATGGGAAAGCCATGCTGATGGTCGTTTCGGCTGATCCTTGTAGTTTTCGGCATCTTTAGATTTGATGAGCCTCCTGCCTGTTGCGTCGGTGAATGGGACAGACTAGATCGAAATGCAAGAAATCCGGCGCCCGGAAAAATGCATGTGAACGTATGCCAAGTGTGAGATTCCTTTCAAACAAAATTACAGCGTGGACGCCTTTGATAGCATTACTAGGCGTTTAGGAAAACGTTTGATGGACATCATATTTATTTGGCCTGATTAATTAATTAATTAATAGAACTCCTAACCACTGACCTATGCCAGTAGAAGAAGTGCTTGTAAGGTGACAACCGCAGACTGGAAAATGTGTAAACTTTAAAAGGTAAACAGGAAAAGATTAATTACTAGGAAAAAGTCACTTCCGTATTTAACAACCTCTTTCTACACAACCTGCATGGTAATCGACGATGCTCGTTTAAAGAAACTGATTTGAAATTAAAACAGAAGATTTATAGGCATGCAGTGACTTAGAAATTGTGTCCACTCAACACTAAAATTCGTTGTGCAAACATTACTCTTTTCTGGTTCCGAAACGTCAAGTGGGTAAGCTTCTTGTTACAACGCCCACTATTCCTTGTCAAATGTGGGGTTTCGAATTCGTATTTCGGTTTACTGTGTATGCAATATCAATCTCATGATTTCTAGCTGATTTTTCATTAGACATCCTGCTGGGATGACTAATAGAAGCACTACTCACACACTCGGCCAGCAAGTAAAAACAATCTAGGTATATTTACCCTCCTTAGGAATGTCTGTAGATGCGTCAAAAGCAGGTTTCTTTAACTACCTGATCGTTTTTCTTTTCAATTTCACTTTTCGCCTATAAAGCTTCTATTTTGAAGCCATAATTTCACCTAGGATGATTAGGATGCAAAATGAGGTTTGGTTCCGTAGCAAAATGTTAATTAAAAAGAGCACAAAAGCATTTGTGAAAATTCCAGAGGCCGGAGAGGATGGTAAAGACTTCATCGAGGGATTTGGTTGTTGGCTCCAGGTTTCATTCCAGCGGTATCTCACCTACTCAGCGAGGCTGATTTCCATGATCCAGTACTAACCTTGATGTATAATTATCTCAAGTGACTGTCAATTGTTCGTGGTGTCACCTTTCCTTGGCACCGAAGAGCTCTTTTTCAGCAAAAGCACACCTCTCCTCTTCCAATCTCGACGACCATTTGCTCAGCTCCTAAATGATGGAGTCGGCGTACTGTATACAATCGCAGGTTCCGCCTTGCGTCAAACTGCAGCAATGCTGTCTTCAGTGTGAGACGCATGAAAGAAACTTCATTTCCTGCGAAAAAAATTCTGCTGGCGTCAGTATTACAGTTACCGAGGCATTAAGGCGTTCCCTCTGCAAATTAAATAACTACGCCCCTCGTTTTCCTTTTATTCACCACCCACCTCAATTGCCTTACATCTTTCCATTATATTTTCTGGAAATTCGTTCGTGAAGACGTTCTTATCCTGCCTTTTCCGATTATGTGGGAGGTTTCGCAGCAAAGTAAGTCAAAAATGCCATCAGCTCCTATTGATAATCATTCCCAAGAGATCTGCTAATGGAGGCTGTCATTCAAGGCGGGTTGCTCCACGGAAGATTAAGTTCGCCAACGTTTTCACATGGCCTTATCTGCAAATACAAGCTTTCAAGTAATCGCGAACAAAATGAGTGTTTTTCAGGGAAGCAAGCGTTACCAGTTTGTGTTCGAGCTGTCAGTTTAAAAGGACCCTTGCCAGTAGCGTGTGTTGAAAAGAATCCACGATGAAGGTCATATATGAAATAAACACCGACGCTAACAATTAATTGATTATAAATTTTAATTTTGCTTGGGGTTCTTGTTCTAATTATCAGCAAAAATAATTTTAGTCTCGCCTAGATTGGTTAATTGGATACGTTGTCACTTCCTCTAACCAGGGCTTTGGCACTCTGGAAGTTGAACGGGTGTTCGCAGTCTACGCACTGTTTCTTCACCAGCAATAATGCGTCCGCTCTCCTCCCTGTCCACATTGGTTCAAGAATATGGGTCTGTATTCGCCTTCAATTCTCTCTCTCTCCCTCTATATATATATATGAAATGGAACCGACAAAGACAAGGGAGACGGGAATGGCCATTTCTGGCTTATTAGCTGTCATCAGCCAGTCATACCCAATCCCAAGTGTGGCACACCTGGGATTTGAACCCGCGACCTTTGGTATTTGGGTCGAACGCTCTACCATTGAGCCACGGGCTCGTTGTTTTGTCAGTTGTGATCGGGAATATGATGATAGTGTGGGGCTCACCGATCTGCTTAAGGAACATGTATGTTCCGTTCCATTTCATCATATGCTACACGTCGCTATGCGACCGCCTGCGAGGGCTCTAGTCTGAGCTCCAGGGCACAGTGGAACATACATGTTCCTTAAGCAGATCGGTGAGCCGGTACTCGATGTTTTTTGAGAATAAGCTGATCTCCATTTCTGCAACTTGACATAAAAACGCTGTTCTGCTTCCAACGCGCTTGTCTTTGGCATGATTACACGAGTGATTTCCGAAACCGATCAGTGAGCACCCATCTAATCTATACATATGTGGCTGATTTCGAGTCTCAGTGAGCAGTTACTTGCCTCATGAACATTGCATTGATTGCTTGTGCCAGCCATTATCTCTCCTTATTGGCTTTTTGTTAGCCCAAATGGAGGCTTAGATCTTTTTGAGACAATACGTTCATCATTGCTTGCTGTGGGATTTTAAAAGGAAACCTACTGTTATATATCCCAATGCAGTTAAAGCTCTTATGTATCAGCTGTAGTTTAAACCATTTAAAGACATCGGTCTGGGTGTATCTTAAAATACTTAGCCTGAAGTTTGACATTCGGAATGAGACTAGCAAATTTAATCCAGGGCAGAAAACCGTTGATTCGTCAGAAGTTTTATTGTGTTCTGTTTAAGTATCTGCAAACATCTTAAGAGAATTGAGAAAACTCACATATAAGGCTTTCCGGTTCCACATGACCTCAAAGCCTCGATTAAAACACAGCGTTTCATCATCCGCAGCAATCCTCAAACCAGGAATCATAACCTGTCATTTCTGCATCGCATTAATACACGTAATAAAAGATAGGTTTTGCGGTTAAATGGAAACCGATAGAGACAATAGTTATCAGGTGATGGGAAGTCATTACCAATTTTAAAACCAAAACTTAATCCACAAAAATGCTTGCTCTGTGTTTGGTGGAACGGGACCTAACTGGGACCAGCATAAAGTCTCCTTTAGCGTTTGCAGTCGTTGCAAAAAAGGGGAAATGTTTTGAGAGCAAGCCGAATTTTATTAAATTAGAAATTCTTCCAACCTCTTCCCTGTCACAAAGGATCTCTAGGGTTCTCAAGGCTGGTCCACATTGCATGAAATAATACGTAGGATTGTAAATTCGATCATCTTAATCGTTATTATTATTTTGGATGATACGTTAGAACCAACGGAGCTTACAACAATTGATAAAACGTTCAAATCCTGTTGTAATCCAGACCACCAATTTCACATTTGCATTTCCAACTCTGTTTCTTGGATCAAGTAGACCCTCGGGATTTTAGTTCTCAAACGAAACAAGAAATCGACTTGGAGGGTCTCGTGATTGGTAAGGATTTTGTTCCCCTTCCCAAATGAAATATCTGATTTTTTTTCCCGTTGGGATCTACCAAAGTGGATTTGCATTGATTTGGTGTCGTTTTAGTACATCTCTAGCAGCAATAAATGAGACATCCGCCATGAGATAGATAGGGACCGAGTGCACGTAAGGAAGGGCAGCTGATAAGATCAACGTCTACTAAACAAACCTTAATTATTTAAAAGTAGTTTAAGAATTATTTCAGTGCAGGGCGAGGAAATTCTATAATAATATCGGTAATAGCCAAAATTAATGCAAATACCGCTTGATGGGGCGATGTATAGCCATGATGGTGGACATAGGGAGACCATTGTGAAATCAAATGCCTCTTCTAATTCACCAACTGACACTCTATCCTCCAAAGTTGCCAAAGCCTCCATCTCCGCCATCGGTGCCAGCCTTCGACAAAAAAACCAAAATGTTTCCAGACCTAGGAATTCCGCGAGTTAGACATCCATCCCCTAAATTCTCTATATTGGTTGTATCAGGAACTCCTTGATAAATATATACATATATCCATTTGCATGTTTCTAATATGCAGAAGGCAGATGATTTTCCATTCGCACTGACCGCATCCCTTCCCCACACCCCTGACAATCTTTTGCCACGGGAGGACTGCAATTGGGGGTTTACTACTCAGCACACCACAGCCATTCAAGGGCATTTCTAATACAATTATTAATTTTATTTAACACCTTTGTATAAAGGCGAATTCCCCGCACCTCCATCCACCGGCAATGCATAAGTCGTATGTTGCTGAATAATTTTCCCAATTTATTCCTCTGTCCGCCACCTCCGGTCAAAACTTATGTGCCATCTCGCGGTTTCTCCCGACCAGCATTATCAGGTTCAGTTCAGTTCAGTTCAGTTCAGTTTTATTAAAGGAAATATAGGCGAAGCCTTTGTGCTCCCTATTGATGTCAGTGACACTGTAAATTAAAAAAGGCTGACATATAATGGACGTTGGACAAAGGGTTATCTCCCCGACACACTGCAGGGCATCGGTCAAACAATTATAAATAATGTTACTCAGAAATAGGGAGTAGTATGTTATATGACGTGCAAATTGTGGATGGGAATATGTTTGCAGGAAATATATGTTTTTCATAGTTTTGCACAATTTCTGCCTATCCTGGCATTCTGGATACACAGTGCCTCGTCCGTGACCGTTTTTACCAGCTCAAAATCCACCAATGGACGTATTTCTGTTTGGTTTATCATAAAGCCCAAATCGCTTGACGCAACTAAAGCCTCAAATTGGCACCTGTCATGCCTCTTTTGCCCCTGCATGCTAAGGTAACGATGATGTGGCTTCTTGGCCAAGATCCTGTATAGGCACTGCTATGCCCACGGGTAATTTTCCGCCACAGGCATAACTTTACCTGCGTTAAAATTTCCTTTACCTGCATTAAAATTTCCTCGAAATTTGATGGAGCACTCAAAGTTTCATTATAGTGTTTCTAAGCGTACTACCACCAGCCAAGAGCAGCAATTTGAATATGAAAGAGACAGAGGAATACGCTTTATTTTGAAGTATCATTCAAAATTTTTAGCAAAAAATATAAATGGCTCCATTCACATACAAGAATCAAAGAGTCAACATTGGACATCTAGCGGGAAGACAGTTCTAGCCTCAGCTTTTTTATTTCAGTCTCTTCACACGTACGTTAGCGTGCCAGAAATGGCAAAACGGAGCGCTGGTATGCCGTTGTACGGCAGGCTATATGGCGAAAGCCACGGCGCATCGGACGGGAAGACTTCACAGCAATCAGATCAGAGTAAATGCGATGGGTTACATCATCAACGATTCGCCCAGCATATAAAATGGCCTTTTGTTAAGGGGAAGAACACATGCCTCTATAAAACGCCAGATAAGGGCCTGAGGTGTGGGGTAGGAACGTAAACAACGGATATAAGAGAGAAGTTTCCAAAGGCTTAATTGTAGCGAGAGCGACTTGTTCAGCAATTTCCAGTAAAGCGGAAGAGCAGGCTACAGGAAGGAAAGATTTAGGACCAAAATTAGCGGACTTTTTAGGGATGGGAGTGATTCTTACTGAACGCCAAATGTCAGGAATCTTTGACTCCATGAAGGTAATGTTTATAAGGTGTGTTTCAAAAATTTTTGAAAAACCTATTAACCTTCTTGGATCTTGTCGTAAATGCAAAACAGCTGACAAGCCCTTAAAGAACGGTGCAGTTGAGCGTTGCATTCACAGACTCCATCTCCGCACTCTTAAGGGTGAAAATTAACGGCGTCTGAACCGCGTTTTTTGCACTATCCTGCGCATTCCTACTGATTTCATCCAATCGCCTCAAGGATTAGTGAACTTTGGTGCTATCTATTATGTACGGGGTTTGGAATGAGCACCCACTAATCTTCTAGCCAGCCCTTCACGTGCACCCACATAGAAGTCATATCTAGACCCGTAATTTAGGTTTATCCGCTTAGAAAGCGTTGAATAGTCACTCAAAACTCTCCCATGATGGACGATTTTGCGATCTATCATGCTCAGACAAGCATTTCAAAATTACGCTCATAGATTGCACCGACAGGGTCTCAATCGTTACGATAGGCCAGCCTTCGAATGCAAAGGTTATTTTCCGGAGATTTCCCAACCTTCATAGAAAACCTGACAACATTCTGCATAATCCTACCTCCATAACGGTATCCATTACCCACAGTGTTCGCCTTAGCCGTTTTTCGATCGCTGCCGACTTGTCTCATATGCTTAACATTTTTATAATTCAAGCCCATCAGTATTTTGAAACCACTATTTTCTGCGAGAAAAGTGGGTCCTCGGTGGGTCCCCCCAGCGTTCTCTATGCGGTTTCTGGTAAATGGACTCCAGAGAATAATCAGGGAAATAATTTCTGGACTTATTAAATGCAGGACATGGAGTCAGGTGATTTAGACATGACTTTTTAGGGTCACACCAGACATTTCAATGAACATTTGGGTCGAAGACATTCAACCACTGTGGAATAACCACGTAATGCCCATTGCACAAACAAGAAGTACTACAAGTAGTATGAATCGTATATGGCACAAATATTATACCGTACTTCCGACATAGGTACTAGCTAAAAGCCCAGACACGTGTTTCGCCGATGTTGCTGCTGCTGCGTGACACAGCAACGAGGGGTTCGGCTCCTCAGTGGGTCCCCCCAGCATTCTCTATGCGGTTTCTGGTATAAAGACTCCAGCGAATAATCGGGGAAATAATTTCTAAAAATTATTTAATGCAGGACATGGAGTCAGGTGATTCAGACATGACTTTTTAGGTTCAGACCCGAAATTTCAATGAACATTTGGTTGAACGACAATCAACCACTGTGGAATAAACACGTAATATCCATTCTTCAAACAAGTAGTACTACAAGTAGTATGAATTGTATATGACAAAAATGTTATACCGTACTTCCGACAAAGGTACTAGCTTAAGCCCAGACACGTGTTTCGCTGATGTTTCTGCTGCTGCGTGACAGAGCAACGAGGGGTTCGGTACCTTAGTGGGTCCCCCAGCGTTCTCTATGCGGTTTTTGTTATATGGACTCCAGAGAATAATCGGGGAAATAATTTCTGGAATAATTAAATGCAGGACATGGAGTCAAGTGATTTAGGCATGACTTTTGAGGGTCACACCAGACATTTCAACGAACATTTGGGTCGAAGACATTCAATCACTGTGGAATAACCACGTAATGCCCATTCTACAAACAAGTAGTACTACAAGTAGTATGAATCTTATATGACAAAAACATTATACCGTACTTCCGACAAAGGTACTAGCTTAAAGCCCAGACGCGTGTTTTGCTGACGTTTCTACTGTTGCGTGACACAGCAACGAGGGGTTCGGCTCCTTAGTGGGTCCCCCAGCGTTCTCTCTTGGGTTTCTGTTATATGGACTCCAGAGAACAATCGGGAAAATAATTTCTGGAATTATTAAATGCAGGAAATGGAGCCAGGTGATTTAGACATGACTTTTTTGGGTCTCACCAGACATTTCAATGAACATTTGGGTCGAAGACATTCAAACACTGTGGAATAACCACGTAATGCCCATTGTGCAAACAAGTAGTACTACAAGTAGTATGAATCTTATATGACAAAAACATTATACCGTACTTCCGACATAGGTACTAGCTAAAAGCCCAGACACGTATTTCGCCGATGTTTCTGTTGCTGCGTGACACAGCAACGAGGGGTTCGGCTCCTCAGTGGGTCCCCCAGCGTTCTCTATGCGGTTTCGGTATATGGACTCCAGAGAATACATCGGGAAATAATTTCTGAACTATAGTGCAGGATCATGGAGTCAGGTGATTCGGATATGACTTTTAGGGTCAGACCCGAAATTTTCAATGAACATTTGGGTCGAAGACAATCAACCACTGTGGAATAACCACGTAATGCCCATTGTGCAAACAGTAGTACTACAAGTAGTATGAATCGTATATGGCACATATATTATATCATATTTCCGACAAAGGTACTAGCTAAAAGCCCAGACACGTGTTTCGCCGATGTTTCTGCTGCTGTGTAACACAGCAACGAGGGGTTCGGCTCCTCAGTGGGTCCCCCAGCGTTCTCTATGCATTCTCGTTGCTGTGTCACGCCGCAGCAGAAACATCGGCGAAACACGTGTCTGGGCTTTTAGCTATTACCTATGTCAGAATTACGGTATAATATCTTTGTCATATAAGTTTAATACTACTTGTAGTACTACTTTTTTGTAGAATGGGCATTACGTGGTTATTCCACAGTGGTTGATTGTCTTCGACCCAAATGTTCATTTAAATTTCGGGTCTGACCCTAAAAAGTCATAACTGAATCACCTGAATCCATGTCCTGCAATTTATAATTTCAGAAATTATTTCCCCGTGATATCGATATATATATATATATATATATATATATATATATATATATATATATATATATATATTAAATAAAGTTGAGTTCTTTGGGAACAAAATAACTTTATTGTGTAAATTTTCGAATCTGGTGCCCCAGTTCGTCGTCAGACAAATGGGAGATGTACAGAAAACAGTTAACCTTAAATAATGCCTAACACTGTACATCTCCCATTTGTCTGACGACGAACTGGGGCACCAGATTCGAAAATTTACACAATAAAGTTATTTTGTTCCCAAAGAACTCAACTTTATTTAATTAAATTTCTTGGGATGCCGATATTTCAATATATATATATATATATATATATATATATATATATATATCGACTGATATTGCCAACTTACACGCAATAAATACAATTATTACTAATATTCTTATTAAAAATGCCTGGAAACCTTTACCTCACTGTGATTTACATTCCTACAGAGCCCATTCCCTTGTGAATAATTCGTTTACACTTATTTCACAGGTAAAAGTAGTTTGTGCGAAGTTAGCAAAGTTAAAAAAAGCCACTTGTGTGTTTTACAGAGATATGAGCATTAAACAAATGCTCTAAAGAGTATAGGGAAAGGAGTCAAGGAGCTTTTTCAGAGGAATTATTTTCTGCTAGTGTATTAATTTGCTGATCGAATGCCTGTCGATGTGGCCGAATGGTTAGAGGCCACGATATTTTGCGGTGCAAGTTCGCAACCAGGTCGTGGACCAATTTTTAGACCAATAAATACAATGCCTGCAGACTCGAAGACCTTAAAGTCCTTCATCAAAAGACAAGATAATGCGTCACCTTACAGATAATGACCTAGCTTAATGCGGCTGAACATGGGTTCCTCGTAAAAAGATCTTGTGACAGCTGCCAGCTTTCTTTCTTTGATCATGTGCTACAATCTAAAGGCAGCAGTTTTGCAATTCACACCGTTTTTTTCGATTTAACGAAGGCTTTCGATCGTGTTGACCATGATATCCTCCTACTAAAAATGGACTCCTTCGGCATAAGTAACAAGCTTCTAAACTTACTCTTATCCGAGTTGGCTGCTCGCACACAACGAGTTAAAATTTCCGATGTTATCTCCGACCCCACGTACGTGAGAAGTGGAGTTATTTAGGGTAGCGTGCTTGGCCTGCTTCTATTTTGTCTTTTTGTGAACGATGTTCCTGATTGTTTTAAGTATGGCTAGGACCTTTTTGTACGCTGATGATTAAAAAGTTGCCTATCGATAAAAACCAGCCGTTTACAACATGTTGCTTGAGCTTTTGAAATAGGATCTTAAGGCCTTTGCTCAGTGGTGTAGCCCGTGGTGCCTTTCGCTTTCTAGGCACAAGTGCACGGTTATGGTTATTGGTGACAACTATTAGCCTCAGCCACGCATTAGCGGTTATGAACTAAATTTGCCCATATTTATAAAGTTGTTGAGCATATCATATTCGACTGGTCTAAATCTGTTAGATTACTCTGCCCTGCTTCTCTCAAATGCACGCAGAACTACTGGGTTTATTCTCAGAAATTATGAAACCGTCAATATAAGAACCAGCCTTTATAAAATGCATGTTAGACCTAGTCTGGAATTCTCCTCGTTTCTATTTAAGCTTCTGCACGCTAGTGAACGGAAGAAGATAGAATAAGTACAGCAATTCTTATTAAAAAGAGTTTTCTCATCAAACCACAGAAACCTGGTCTTCAAAAAACGCTAAGAGCTTACTTACCTCGATCCGATGTGGCCTCGCAGATTACAAAAGGGATTATGTTTACTGTTTAAACTTTTAAACAGTTGTACTTCTCACCCCCCTACTACGATGAGGCATCTAGACCACTCTCGGTGCACCAGTCATCGAGATGTCTCTTTATTTCTTCCTATGGCACGCACAGTTAGATACCTTCAGTTTTTTTCAGTAAACACTGTAGCTATGTGCAATAAGCTACCTATAAGTATCAAAATTCCGCAAAGCTATCCTGTGTTCATGAGAGCTGTCACTAGTTTTCTACATTCAGAAAGCCTTCCACAAACTTTGGGTGCTGACTCGGTGGAAGCTCTCTTCTGTTCTGATGGCGTTCCCGAATTCGGAATCCTGTGCCAGGCTTCATGCTGAGGGCAACATTGCTGGCTCTGTAGACCTCAATCGGCTTATTTCTCAGTCGGCAGCGAACAGTCGCTCACTGACATACCTGCTGGTGCAAAAAAACCGGATTTATAACACTGAATGGAGAAGTTCTTCACCGGAACCTGTGTCAATGCGTCCCTGTCCTGAATTTTAGTTACTAAATAAGCTGCAGTTATTTCTCCTGAAAACACCTAAAACAACTATCAGGAGTTTTTTCGCTGTCAGCTTGACCCTCTACTATATATATATATATATAAACTGTAAACTGGCGAGCAACCATTCACTGACACACCTGCTGCTGGTGCAGAATACCGGATCCATAGCACTGAAGGGAGAATGAGTACACCTGTGTCAACCGTTCCCAGTCCTTTAAAAGGACACACTGAACTTGTGGTTGCCCTTATTCTATCGAAATTGCTATAACCCCGCGGGTAGCAGTTTTTTCTCCTGAATAACTTAAATTTATGGAAAGCAATAATATTGATATACATTCAGGTGTTATCTGACTACTAGCCCGACCCATAGTGCATATTTCGTCTGATATTTCTTATAAACTGGCATTGAATAGAATTATTTATTTAACTAATTATTTTTATGAAGCTATGGAGTTTCATTTGAACTGCAGCTGGTGTAGTCCATTTGCTCGCAAAACTGAAACGGTTCCAAAAATGGTCGAAGAACTGACGTTTTCCGTTCAATGTGAGAAAATGCGTCATTCCATGTATCGGCAGAAAACTCACTCCAAACTTAATAAAGTACTGCCTGAATGATAAACGTCTCAAGATATGGACACCTAGAAGGGCTTTTTATTATGGATCACGACCTTGCTTAAACCCTTGTTGCACTGTTCAAAGGTAGCCAAGTCTGCAATGTCGGTTCTGTCAGTTGTAGAGCACGGTTTCCCTGTCTTTGTTGAAAACTGCTCCACTCAAATCTTTGGAACCATTGTATGCGGGCAATTGGATTTCGCTATCTTAGCTGGAAACCCTGGACTACTAAGTACCTCAGCATCCTGGAAATGATTCTAAGGCATGCAACCAACCTTGTACCTACACAGGACACATTACCCTATGAAACCCGATGGCAGCTAGGAGGTGATCTGATACAAACATTCCGTATCAGATGAGGTCAGGACTTCTGCCTCGTACATGGAGATTTCCTGCAGTTTGGAACATCCACGAACTAGTGCGTTCATCCATTTAATCCTCGTGTGTTTGGAGCCAGGCTTGACACACGAAAGTTTTTATTCTATGATCATGTGATCAAATCTTTAGCTCTGCGACTGGATGTTATAAGTCTGTGACTCAACAGACGCAAAATGCAGAAATTTTTGGTAAGATTTATAATCACTCGCAAACCGGCATCATCGCATGTATTCGATTTTGTCTGATTGCATCGAACTCAGATCACATTTTCCAGCTCTAGAAGGATTTTTTTAACCTTGTTTAGCACCAATCGAAAAGCATGGACTATGCTCTGTGATTTTAAATAGCGTAGGAAATTTCTTGAATGTCCGGAAACCCCCGGGGTCACCTGAATCCTAAAGGTTGTCTTTTACTAATTAAGATTGATCATGTAGCATTCTTAAGAAAAGGGTTTTCTTGCCCTCAAATCACTTAAAAACAAAACAACAATACCACATGAACGCTAAATTACTCGCTCAAAGCTTGGTCACACGTTGCATTAATTATGTAAACTATTGTATGTCTGCTTCAGGTGAGAATAACCGCATAAATGAATTCGGAATTAAATGACTGCACGACGTAGACTTACGTGACCGGCAAATGACAGTATTAGGGCCATACCCGAAATTTCAATGAACAGGTGGGACGAAAGAAAATCAACCACTGTGGAATAACCACGTTATGCCCATTCTACAAAAAAGTAGCACTAGAAGTAGTATGAATGAAACAAACTTCACACCGTACCTCCGTCATAATTATTGTCTAAAAGACCAGAAACGTGTTTCGCTGTATTTGCCACTGCTGCGTGAATCAGCCACGAGGACTTCGTATCCTTGTTGGGCTGAAAAGCGTTTTTTATGCAATTTCAGGAAAATAATCCGCAGAAAATAAGCTGAAAAATAATTTTGAAGTTATTGAATGCAGGACATGGACGCAGGTGAGCAGGAAATGACTGCTTAGGGCCAGACCTGAAAGATCATTGAGCATTTGTGTCGAACACACTCATACAATGTGGAATTACCGCTATATAACCATTCTACAAATTAAATGCACTTCCTGTAGTATGAATATTAGATGGCCAGATTTTTACATCTTACTACCGACATAGATATTGCCTAAAAGACCAGACACGTGTGTTACCTATGTATCTGCTACTGCGAGACTAAGCAACTAGGAAATCGTATCTCACTGGGCCTGCCGGCGTTCTCTGTGTGGTTACCAGTAAATAGGCTGCAGAGAATAATCCGATAAATAATTTCTGAAATTATTGACTGCAGTACACGGAATTACTTGACCGGGATTTGACTGTATTAGGGCCAGATAAGACATTTCAATGAACATTTTGGACGAAGACAATCAACCACTGTGGAATAACCACGTAAAATTCATTATCAAAACAAGTAGCACTACAAGTAGCATGAATCCTCTATGGCAAATATTTTACACCGTTCTACCTACATGAGTATTACCTAGAAGACCAGACACGTGCTTTGCCGATTTTTCCACTACTGCGTGATTCAGCAACGAGGAGTTCATCTCTTAATTGTGCCAACCAGCGTTCTTTAAAGCGATTTTTAAAGGAATTAAGTGAATAATCGGATAAATAATTTCTGATATTATTGACTGGAGGACCTAGTCTTAAAAGACTTGGACATGACTGCATTAGGGCAATAAACTAAATTTCAATTAATATTTGGGACGAAGACAAGCAATTACTGTGGAATAACCGCAAAATTCCCATTATCAAATCGCATAGCACTGACAGAAGCATGATTCTTATTTGGCAAAAACATTTTACTGTTAGTCCCACGTAGTAGGCTTATGGTTCGGGTGCGGATCTGTTAGGTGCAATGCTCAGTCATGTGTTTGGTGGGGGTTGGGGGGGGGGTCACGAACTTGGGAAGCCTTCGAGGGCTTTCCTTACATTTCGTTTAGATGCCCTTTTGTATTAGGCCACCTGCCGCGCTGCGCAGCGATGTATTCGGTTGGGCTGGGCTAGGTTAATGTTTTGGCAAGGGTTTCAGGTTTACGGAAGGAGGGAGCTGCTGCCCACGGTTCTGTGCAGTCCTGCGTTCGGTCGCATTGGGTTAGCCTCGTGTGCCGGTGAGAATGTTGGGGTTTGGAAAAAGGGCATTGAATGCGGCTGTTGTTTTGCTTCCCGCTGCGGTCTGCTCGATAAGCTTATTTTCCCTGTTCTGTGGGAGGAGGGAGTTGGGATAGCATCTTCGTTTGCGTGTGGATTTAGAGGGACTGTTACGGTGATGGGTGGTTTTGTCGCAGTGGTTATGCGTTGAACGGCTAGTGGATTGCCCCTACCTATGTCTCCACCCTCCCCTTTTCGTCTTCTTACCCTCCTGCCACCGTTCGTTACGGTACCAAGATAGCAGCTGCTTTTACATCCACTTTCGTTCTTGGCCAAGTGTTTTTGTACTTTTAAGCTAACTCTGCAGCTGCACTTTGACTGCCTTCTGCTATGTTCGTGTGGCTCGCCTGCTTTTCCTTATTTCATGGGGTGTTAGAGGTTGGAACAGCGTCTCTGTTTGAATGAGATTTGTTAGGGGCTGTTAGGTGGGGTGGCCTTCCTTTCGGTGGTTAGGCCTTGGATGTCTTGGAGGATTGTCTTAAATACCCCCCCCCGCTTTGCGCCCTTTTTTTCCCTCTCTCTATTCCATTTTCCGGACATTATGCTCCATAACCTAACAACAACTGCCTTCCACAAGCTCAGTCGCTTGGATCGGTGACATTGCATGCTAACGTTTACTCTACATCCGTCCTCTGAATGCCTTCCGTTATATCCGGTCACGCATTACTGTAGGTTCGCTAGTTTTCTTAGTTTCAATCAGCTATGACAGACTTGCAATAGCGTTTTGGTTTGTGTGCGGGTCTGATGCGCACGTTAGAGACAGTTTTTGCCTTGGGATGGTTTCGTTTTACATGGTCCATGGGATGCTTTCACTTATTCTTTTTCGCCCGCTTTTTTCCCAGAATTATTTTTCTCCCCTTGGATAAGGGCATTTCCACCTGATTCCGTGGTTGGCAATTGAAATGCTTGTACATAACATTTATTTGCGATTTGGATTAGTTTTGTTTCAAAGGTCTGTATTGGTTTCATGTTTTCTTGGAATCATGGTTGTTTCTAGGATTCGTTTTACTAATTTGGTTCGAGTTGGCTGTGTGTTCACGGTTGCGCTTTCATGATTGCGATCTTCGGGTTAGGTATACTTTTATGGTTGTTGTGAGCTTAGGCTTCATTTCAATTGTGGTATTCCTTACGTCGTAAGGGATTTTAATTCTGTTCTTATTACGGGTTTACGTCACCGCTGATGCTAGGTTTTGGGTTTGGGTTACCGTTTAGGGCTTTGGGTTATGTATCATTATCAGTATCAGTATATTTGAGGGAGATGTAGGTGAGTCACCTTTGAATTCCCTATTTTTACATGCGAGTTGTGGTATCAAAAAATATTATCTCGATATGTTGGCGAGGCCAACATAGTTGAAAAAGTGCAGACGGTAAAAAAAAACTCCCGGAGATATTTAGGAGAAAAAAACTGTTGCCCTTGGGGGGGTCCAACGAGGGGCATTGCGGAGGTTACATGAATCAGCCAGGTGCTCCCTTGCTGATTGCAGAGTCCGTTGAGGGATTTCAAAGGCGGAAATATATGCCCAGATCATCCTCGGTCCATTGCGGTTCGAACCAAGGGAGAACGTTCATACACCTCATGGACGACGGTCGCCACGTCCAGCTGATGCAAATACTCACGGTGTAACCAAGGTGTGCAAATAAGTTAAGCAGCGAAGACCTCGAGGACCCCAGCATGGGAATAATGGGAGAATGCAAGCCCTCGAACGAAAATAAAAAACATACAGAAATGTTACTCAAATATAGCTAGTAGAATCATAAATACCTTATTTGCTGACGTCACTCTTGCAGCTTTCAGTTCGTGTTATAGCTCGCACCATTATATCAATCTAAATTTCGCTTTAAAACCTCCAAGGAGTCCGACATAAAAACATCCAGAGGAAGACTATTCCAAGCTTCCACTACTCTTTTGGAGAAGAAGTACTTCCGAGTGTCTAGCCTTGCTCCAGTCATACGTAATTTGAGAGGATGACCTCTCAAGTTCGTTTTTGTGGCTAGCTCGAAGAAATCACCTGGGACGAGACAACAGTCCTGGACGCGTAGTATGCGGAATATTAGTATCATGTTCCCGGGAAGCTGTCCATAGCACAAGGGAAAGAGATTGAGATTCGACAGCCATGTTTCATAAGGCTGTGAGCTATGTCCAAGGACAAGTTTTGTGGCTCGCCTTTGGACCTTTTCGAGGATGTTGATGTCTTTCGCCGCCCAGGGTCTCCAAGCTTGGATAGCGTACTCCAGCTGTGGCCGCACGAATGTTCCGAAGACTTTAGCGAAGCAGTCGGTAGTAAAGGCTGCAAAAGCTCGTTTAACGAGGTACAGAATCGACATGGCTGACTTCGCTACCTTTGCGCAATGTAGGGAGAGTTTAAGCGAGGGCATGATCCAGACTCCAATGTCCTTTTGGACATCCACTTCTTTCAATTGAATGCCATTCAGACTGTAAACCGTACGGTTCGAAGGATTGCTTTTCCCGAATCGTATGATGTTGCACTTGCTATCAGTAAACGGCAAGAGCCAGTCATTTGACCATTTCTGGAGTCGATGTAAGTTTGCCTGCAAGTTCTCTTCGTCAGCCACGTGCCAAAGTTTGAGATCATCGGCAAACATGGCAATATCGCAGTCCAGTTCGTTGGCACAATCGTTGATGTAGACAATGAACAAAATAGGGCCGAGAACAGAGCCTTGGGGAACACCACTCTCAACCTCAACCTTGGTCGACTGTTTGTCGCTGATATGGACAGTTTGTGAGCGGCCAGTTAAGAAGTTTTCTATCCATGTCAGAAGTCTACCTCTTACGCCTATGCGGTTGAGTTTATAAAGAAGGCGGTGGTGCGGCACGCTATCAAAAGCCTTTTTGAAGTCTCCATAGACTGCGTGCACCGTATTTCCACTATCGACCGCTTCATTCCAACGTTCTAAACAGTAGAGCAAATTTGTGACACAGGATCTACCTCTTCGGAAACAGTGCTGGACCTCGGATAGCAGTTTGTTATGTTCTAGGACCTGCATTAGTTGTTGCTTAATTATTTTTTCCATTATTTTGCAGCAAATTGAAGTAAGGCTGACCAGTCAATAATTGTTTGCAGAGACCCGGCTTCCACCCTTATAAAGCGGCGTAATCCATGCGGATTTCAAGTCGGCTGGTAGACTTCCGGTTTGGAAGGATGTTTGGAAAAGCGTAGAGAGTGGTTTTGCCAACTCTCTCGCGAGCTCTTTCAACAGCTTGGCAGGTACTTCATCGGGACCCGGAGACTTGGATTCCTTTAACCCCAAAAGTTCCTTAAGGACAGTTATCTCGGTGAAATGAACAGTCTCGATTATTTTATCCACTTCGAAGCCATTGGTAGGGTAATCGTAACTCGTTTCCTTTGTTAAAACTGACTGGAAAAATTCAGAAAGATTATCAGCCTTCGCACCGTCTTCAGTAAGGTCTTTGCCCTCGGCGGTCCTCAGTAGGGGTATCGGATCCTTGTTCCGTGTATTCTGCCTGAGGTAACCGTAAAACAGTTTCGGGTTCACGGTGGCCCGGTTCAGCAGGTCCACTTCGAAAACCTGTTCTAACAATAAAGCCCTTGACCCGATTTCTCTGCATTTTGTACGCATTTAGAGATGCAGGTGTTCCGTCCATAAGCGATTTTTTCCACAATCTCCGCTTTTTGTTAACTTCGAGTTTTAAGGCATGCGTAAGCCATCGCAGTCTGTTCGTCAACCTTTTTCTCAAAATTGGACAGTGATTTTCCATGAGCCTATGCAGTATGGCCTGAAACGTTTCCCAGTCCTCGGTTATGTTTCCAACGAATAAAGGTTCCCACTGAGTGCGCATGAGTTCGGCCCTCATTCCACCGAAATCCCCTTGCCATATATTCCTTCTGATTGTTGTGGGTCTTGCTGGTATAGAAAATAGTGAGTACTCCCATCGCAACACTACGTGGTCACTTTTACCTAGAGGCGGTAGACATGACACTTCGTCGATGCTGTCCTGCGACTTTGTGAGAGCTAGGTCCAGGCAATTGGCCTGTTGTCCTTCGCACACCCTTGTTGGAAAAGTGACGTGCTGCGTGAGAAGTAGCTTTAGCGTCGTGCTCAAAAGACAACCGTCAAAGGCTAGGTCAGAACTATGCGCGCAGGTTGAGCTCCAGTCAATGTGAGGCACATTGAAGTCACCATGATCAGGATATCCAACCGTGTAGCAATCTTTTTCAAGCTCCTCTAGCAGGTAAGCATCGGCTTCGGGGTCTCTTCTTGGTGGGCGGTAGACTGTTAGGGACATCTAGACTTGATGTACCTGGCACTTTTACGGATAGCCATATCGCCTCGGAAGAAGACGCGAGTTTATAAGTTTTGTCTAAAACTGTAAGTTCACTTTTCACGTATGTGAGTACGCCGCCTCCTTGACGCTCTTTCCTGTCTTTTCTAAAAAGTTGGTAGCCAGCCATAGTTACCTCTCGGTTGTCCACGTGTTGGGATAACCAAGTTTCTGTTACGTAAATTATATCTGGAGATAGATCACAGACATGAATCTTAAGCTCGTCGAGCTTCGATAATATACTCGGTGTATTGGTGTACAGGAATGTTAGTTTGCGGTTTGCTCGGAAAGTGCTAACAGTCGGGTGCGAGCCCCTGTTTACTGGGCCAACTGCGTGGTAATCCGCAACGGGCCTCTCCACGCATAGGCTTCAGCTTACTGTTAAGGTTAGCGTTAGGGTTAAGGTTGAGTTTAGTGTTGAGGTTAAGGTTAGGTTTTTATGTTAAGGTTAAGGGTTAAGGTTGGGGTTGGGCTTAGGCAAGGGTAAGAGTTAGGGTTAATTTTAGGAGTAGGTTTTTGGGTTACAATTAAGTTTTGGGTAAGTGGTAGGGTTAGGGTTTAGGTTAGGCTTAGGGTTAGCGTTAAAGTTAGGGTCAAAATTAAGATAGGGGTTAGGTTTTAGTGAAGTGTAAGTTTTAGTTTGGGGTTCAGGATTAAGGTAATTGTAAGGGTTAAGGTTAATTTAAGGATAAGGGTTTAGGATATTGTTAGCTTTAGGGTTAATGTAACATAATTTTAAGGATTCAGTTTAGGGTTAGGGTTACGTTAAATATAAGAGTGCGCATTCTGGTTATTGTTAGGGTTACGTTTAGGGTTAGCGTTAGCGTTAGTATTTGGTCTAAGGTTAGGGTTCAGGTAAGTTTTAGCGTTAGGTTAAGTGTTTGTGTTAGTGTTTGAGGTTAGGTTAAGGAATAGTGTTTAAGACTAGGATTAGGGATTATGATAGGATAAGCGTTAGGGTTAAGGTAATTGTTAGGATTAAGGTTACGGTAAAGGTTCTGGCTGACGTTAGGTTAATAGCTAGGGATTAGGTTAGGGTTAGTTTACTGGTGATAGTTAGGGTGATGTTTGAGTTTAGGGTTAATGTTTGGTTCAGTGTTAAGCTGAGGATCAGTTTTATGTTCTGATTTGGGGTAAGGGTTAGATTTTTTATTAGGTTTAGTACAATGGAAGTGCCAACGGTAGGTATACGTATACTGTAAGTGTTCGGGTTAGGTCTTACGATTATATTTACGTTAAAGGATGGAATTAGGGTTTACCATTGTGCTGTGGTATACGTTGCGGTTAGATTCAGTTTGAGGTTTCAAATTGGCTACCTCTTGAATTTAGTGTTCATTTGACGTGTCAGTTTTGCCCCTACGGTTAGTGTTGGCTTCCTGGTTAAACATTGTTGATGGTTAGTTAAGGGGTTCGGGTTTGGAATTAGAGTTATACATCTGTTACCCTTCAATACAGTTAGGAGTGCATACTAATCTCCTTTTCAGTTCCTTGCTTGTTTTTCCCGCAGAACTAACCATCCGTACTTTGAGCTTGTTTACCTTCACAAGCAGTGCATGATTATTTTCCGTATAAATTTTATTTTCCTTATCTCTTGTTTATCTTAGTCATCTACCTCTTCATTCCAGAGCTCGCTCACCTTTCATACACTGCAAACAGAGGCTATGCTCTTCTAATTTCTTCGTCTTAACTTTCCCGCATACCTTCGTATTTCTAACCTTCTGCATCCGGTTACGTCATTTCTTTGTTAATTAGGAGTTCTGTCGTCCGGACACTAGCAAGTTCTTTTGCTAGTCTCGAAAATTTCTTAATTTGTTCCTTTTGTCTCCCACAAAAATTTATGCGAGCACTGATACTTCCCCTACCTTAATGCCCAGGTTTCAGCTTGTCCTCAGGTTTTAAGTATTTATATTACAGGCTTTTTCCTTACCCATGTTGCGCTCTGCTTCTGGGCAGGATTGGTTGGTTTCTCCTACTATTTCTCGTCTATTTTTCTTATCTTCTGCTTGCAGTTTACCACATGACCCTTCCACAGTTTCCTTTTCTTAACTTTGCTTCCCGTATCATTTTCCTGTTTACGAAGAATATCATTACCTTTGGAAGTTGGTGCCGTACTTCCTAGCAATGTCCAAAGAATCACTAGTGTTAAAAGTACATAGTGTTGTTATTCCTTTACGTCACAACACTTTACATAAATTATTTTATAAACCAGGGATTGGTGAGGGAATACAATGTCTTTCGGTTGCATTCCTTTCGTTGTGGTATTGAGGAAGGTTGCCTTCGTCACTGCCTTAATTGCTGTTCTCCATCAGTGTCCCTGCTTTATTCGACTTTTGGGTCATCATCGCCCACAGTGTCCATCTGCGATTTACCCTCATTGTAGTTTGTGGGTATCGTTTTATATGCGTTTTATCGTGATTGCGAAGGATAGGTGTTCGCTATGTGGCCAACAAATATAACCCCGGTCTGATAAAAATCGTCACATAACGCGCAGTTTACGAAGTTTTTACTCTTGTAAACTGTGAGATGTAGGTAGCCCTCCTCGGGTAGCCGGAAGTAGGCTTTCACTCATCCGTTACTATGACACCTGCTAAAGCAACCCATTTTGTTATAACCACCTTCAGTGCCGGCCAGCTGTGGTTATTTACTTGTTTGAAGAGGGTCTTCTTTATAGACGTGTCGTACATCCCTACTATCCTGTATTGTCTTACATGTCTTCCTTTATTATTCTTGCACCTTGCTATCATTGCCTTATTTAACTGCACTTCCACACCTTTGCCACCTATGGCGCTCATCAGTTCATTGGTGGCGATTTTAATAGTGTGAATTTACGTCCGTTTACGTTGTTTGACTTTGATGACCTTGTTTCCTTTAATACTCGCGCTGATGCCCCTATTGATCACGTTTTGACTAACCAACCCAAGTTCTTCCTTGTTAAAAACAGAGCTCCATTGTCTGGTTCCGATCACTCTGTATTATTAGGCCTTCCAAACATTTACTCCGCTTCTACGCGTGCGCTGCTACTCAAACCCGAACGCAAAATTAAGGTACGCGAAAATATTTTTCTTCTCCAGACTTGTTTATCGAACACTATCCCCGTCTTCCTCAGTCAATCCAATGTTTAGTCATGCTCCAGCTTCCTGACAACATTTTTAAAAGAAATTTTTAATATTTGTTGTCCTTTTAATACCGTTTTGGTCTGACCTCACAGAATTTCTTCCCATTATCTAAAATCTTTAAGACTTTAAAAAGAACTTCTTCACAAGCTAGGCCTCCGTGGTGTCAAAAGGAGGTTAACATCTTAATAAAAATGAGATTTGCAGACTAAATGGTTTGTTTGTCAGTCAGATTTTTACCTCTTCGTCCAAACCTTCTTTTCGGCTTTCCTCTGCTCAACTCTGGAGAAATTTTAAGCGTCTTACTGGCCAATGTGGTAAACTGGCAGATATTGATGCTGATTAAGACGATCTAAATGAACATTTTATCCATACTTCTACTAACTGTAATCCCCCACAAACAACCTTGCGTTACTACCAAGCGTTTTTTTCCTGTGTCAGTGGCAACAGTGGAGAAATACTTGAAAAAAGGCCGTGGTTCAGCTGCTGCTGGGCCGGATAAAGTCTCACCATTCGTTTTAAAATACTTCTGCTCTCAGATTACCCCTTTTTCGACACACCTTATAAACATGACCTTCATGGAGTCAAAGATTCCTGACATTTGGCGTTCAGTAAGAATCACTCCTATTCCTAAAATGTCTGTCAATTTTAGTCCTAAGTCTTTCCATCCAATCGCCTGCTTATCCGCTTTACTGTAGATTGCTGAAAGAGTCGCTCTCGATACAATTAAACCATTTTTCTCCAATTTTTCCGACCCATTACAATTTGCCTATAAGGCCCGGCATAGTACCCTAGATGCCGTTGCCGAGATTTAGATAAGGGCTGCCGTGTGTACGCATGTGCATTTCTTGACTACTCCTCTGCCTTCAACAGCATCCCGCGCCATCTCCTCCTTAATAAAACATCCGCCTCTGGCTCTCCCGGCTGGGTTGTCTCTTGGCTCGACGATTATTTTACTTCCCGCACTGAATTCGTACAATCCGGAGAGCTGCAATCTACTGTCATTCCAAACAACTGCGGTGTTCTTCAAGGTGACATCTTATCACCTCACCTCTTTCTCCCATTCACACTGATGATTTGAGATCACCAAACGACCGTCTGTACATCAAATATGCCGACAACATGGTTGTTGGTCATCCTCTTAAAAATCAGACACATCACCAGTGTCTGAAGTATGGCCTCGACCATGTTTCAGCTTGGTCGTCCGATAATGGTCTTCAACTCAATCATGAGAAATCTGTTCAGTGTGTTTTTCACCTGCAACCCTCCTCTAATTCACAATTCTCGGCCATCGTTCCTAACAAGTTATCCTCTCTTCGGTACCGTAGCGTTCTTCTGACATCCCATCTTTCATTCTCCCAACCTTTCGATACTCTTTTTGCAAAACTTTGGAAACTTCTCTATTATGTCCGCCGTTTACGTTCCTATCACCCACCTCAAGCACGTATCTGGCGAAAATAGAGGCACGTGTTCTTCACTCATCCTTTATTGTTCTCCCGTGATTTTTCCAGCGTTGCTTGAAAATGATTTTTTGATTTTAAAACGAATTCTCCGTGAGCTCTCTACTGCTGCTGGTGTTTCTTATACTGTTTTAGTGGATTTGATAACAAAAGGTCATTTTACGACAGTCAAACTATATGCTGGGCGAATCTTTGATGATGTAACCCATCGCATTTACTCTGCGCTGATTGCTGTTAAGTCTTTTCGTTCGAGGCGCCGAGGCTTTCGCCATATTGCCTGCCGTACAACGGCATACCAGCGCTCCATTTTGCTATTTCTAGCACGCTACCTTACGTGTGAAGAGACTGAAATAAAAAAGCTGAGATTGGAACTGTCTCCACACTAGATTTCTTTTTTTGACTCTTTGATTCTTGCATATAATGTCAACTTATCCTATTATTTTAGTGAATTGAGCCATTTATATTTTTGCTGAAGATGTTGAATGATACTTCAAAATAAAGCGTATTCCTCTCTCTCCTATTCTCTCTCTCTCTCTCTGGTTGCCACATTCATGCAAATTGCATAGCACTAGATTGCTGTGTTGCGATGTAAACCTACTAATGCGGCGCAGTGCTTGGCTCACACGCCTTCTACGTACCGGTAGACAACTTTCATTATATTTGCCAGTGTTAACCTACTTCTTTCGAAAATGTTTTCGGTTATTAGGGTCTTCTTCTGTCTACAACGACTGCACATAAATAAGAAACCGTCTGTTTGCTCTGCTGAGGCCTGTTGGGTCATATTCCTTTTTGCATAAGCACTGCAGCTGCGCAGGTACTCCACATTCTGGCTTCAGTCAATTATCATCATTGCTACTTCTTCTTCTTCTTCTTTCGTTGTCATTTTTCTCTGCGGTACTGTCCTTCCTTCTTAACTCCTAAAATGGCATAAAAACATTTAATTTATGGAAGATTTACAGTAATGATTCTGCCTTTGAGGTACTAGGTGTCCTTACATCATCATTTTTACCTTTACCTTACTTTTTGGACTACTTCTTCCACATAATGTGTTCTAAGTTTTTCATTTTCCCTTCATAAATATTCGTAAAATACACATATTTGCATTCTCCTTCCTTTTGTTCCTTCTTATGCTCCAAAACATTTCCTGGGTCCCTTACTGGAAAAATTTTTTAGGGTATTACTTCCATTCTGCTTCCCTTTTTTTCGTCTTCCTATGGTTCTCTACTCCCTACCACCTAAACTTCCATCGGTTTCCTATGCATGGGAATTAAATTTACACATATACATTTTTACCGTTCTTCCAGTTCATTTTTATCCATTTCCCGTGTTTCTAGGTGGTTCTAGTCGCAATCGCCTTCGGCGGTTTCCATTGTGACGCTTTCCATTTGGGCACTTCCCAGGTTATTTTCTTCCCAGTGGCTACAATTTTCACTGTTCAGTTTGATTTTAATTTCTTTTATTAGGCACAGTCCATTCAAGCTCCTTTCTACTCATTGAATGACTTGTTTGCTTGTTTCATATTTCGCGGGTTGCCTCCACCTCATTAAAAATTCATATTTACTCACAATTTGTGATTTTTACCTTAGCTTTTCCATATTCCATGCTTTTTAACCATTCTTTTGCACAACCCATTAACCCCTATTACCACGTTTCCCGTAAGACATGCGGGTGGATGTGAGCTTTTATTCTGAGACCCGGCTCTTATGATCGTTTCCCTGAAACTTGTGTAAAAATGGAATACCGCACTTCCGACATATGTATTAACTAAAGCTCATTAACGTGTTTTGCAGATTTATCTGCTGCTGTGAATTGCAGCAAAGATAAGTTTTTCACGTCATTGAAATCATCAGTGTTCTCTTAGCGGTATTCCACTAAATGGACTCCAGAGGTTAATCAGATAAATAATTTCAGAAGTTATTGTCTGGAGGACTTGATATTAAGCAAATGGAGCATGACAATTTTAGGGCCAGATCCGAAAGATTATGGAACACTTGAGATGAAATAATTTAACAGTGTGGAATGCCTGCCTAATGCCCATTCTACAAACAAAAAGCATTTCACATACCATCAATCTTATAAAGCAAAAACGTAACACCATACTACCAAAATAGGTATTAACTACAAGCCCAGACACGTGTTTATCCTACGTTTCTGTTGTTGCGTGACACAGCAGTCAAGAATTAGTCTCCTCAGGGGTTCCACCAGCGTTCTCTGTGTGTTTTTTGGCATACAGACTCCAGAGAATAATCCGATAAATAAATAATGAAATTATTGAACGCAAGACATAGAGAAACGTCCCTGGGATATGCTGTTTTAGTACAATGGATATACTTAACTAATGTGGTACAACAAAGTAATGGCCATTCTTTAAGTAAGGGGCACTTCACGTAGAATGAATACTATATGGAAAAAGCGTCACTCCGTGCAAAAGAAGTAGTTAAATCCTTAAAGCACAGACATGTGTATCACCAACGCTTCTGCAGCTGCGTGACTTATCAAAGAGGAATTCATTTTCTCAGGGGGTCCGACAGCGTTCTCTGAGCGCATTGTGGCATTCGGACTCCAAAGAATAATCGATTTAATAAATTATGAAATTATTGAGCGCCGGACACGGACTTAAGAGACCGGTATATGGCTGTATTTTTGCCAAACCCAAACTTTGAACAAACATTTGCAACGAATTCAACCAAGCTCCCTGGGTTAACTATGTAATGCCCCTTATAAAAAAATAGCACCACTAGTAGCATGAACCTTTTATGACAAAATCTTTATGACGTAATTCCAACATAGGTTTTACCTAAAAGCCATGCCACGTGACTCACTGACGTTTCTGCTGCGGCACGACTCAACCACGAAAGGTTCAGCTCCTCATGCTTTTGGCAGCGGCCACTGGGAGGTTTCTGGGATAATCGGGTAATTAATTAATTAAAGTATTGAGTTCATAATATGTGGAAACTTCACGGGGACATGACTTATTTAATGCCAGACCCGAAACATTAATGAACATTTCGGAGGAAGACAACCAGCTACTGTGGAATAGCGACTAAATTCCCATTCTATAAACACGTAGCACTACAAGTAGCATGGAGCTTATATGTTCGAAACGTTATTTCGTGATGTCAACGTAGGTATTACCTTAAAGCCCAGACACGTACTTCACCGACGTTTCCGCTGCTTCGTGATTCCGCAATGAGAAGTAAATCTTGTCGATTTTTACACGGTTTCGGTTATATGGATTCCTGAGAATATTGAAAGAAATTGTTTCTTAAACTTATAAATACAGGACATGAAGAAAGGTGAACGGGTCATCAATATTCCTGGGCAAGACCCGAAATTGCAATAACAATTTCCAAGGAAGAAAATAAAATAATTTGGATTAAAAATGTGATGCCGATCCTACAAACAAGAAGCAATAAAAATAGCATTAATCTTTTATGGCAACATCTTTTTCCTGTTATTTTGAAATAGGTATTACCTAAATTCCCTGAGAGGTTATAGGCCAACTTTTCTGTTGCTGCATGACTCAACAAAGAATGGTTCCACTTCTTATGTTCTTTGCAAGCTGCTACTAAGTCTTTAAGGTATATGGGCACTAAAAAACATCGGATAAATAATCACTGAAAAAATTGAGTGCAGAACATGGACTAAAGTGTCCGGAACATTACTGGCTTAGGGTCAGGTCTGTGGGATTAATAAACTTTTTGGAGGAATTCAATCAACCTCTATGCGAGTATGCGCGTAGTGCTTATTCTATAAACAAGGAGCAATCCAATTTGGATGCACCTATATATGGAAAACAAACAGGCTATTCCGTACTACCGACGCAGGTTTTACATAATACCCAGACACGTGTTGAGCTGATGTTTCACTGCAGCGTGATTCAACACCGAGGACTTCGTCTACTTGGTGGATGCAAACGCATTCTCTGTGCGGGTTCCAGCGTATGGACTCCAGAGAATAATCGGTTAAATAATTACCAAAATTATTGAGTGCAGGGCATGAGCTTAAATGTCCAGGACCTTAGGGTCAGGTCTGTTGGTTTAATAAACTTTTCTGCGGAATTAAAGCAACCTCGATGGAGTAAATGGATAATGTCCATTCTATAAACTTAAAGCAATCCAATTTAAATGCACCTTATATGGAAAACAAACAAGCTATTCCGTACTACCGACCTAGGTTTTTACATGATGCCCAGGCACGTGTCCACCAATGCTTCGCTAATGCGTGACTCAACGGCAAGGACTTCGTCGCCCTGGTGTGTTCAACAGCATTATCTATGCGGTTTCTAGAATATTGACTCCAGAGAAAATTCAGATAAACAATTATCAAAGTTATTGTGTTCAGGACATGGAATTAAGTGTTCCAAACATCATTGGTTTAGCATCAGGTCTGTGGTTTAAATAAACATTTCAGAGGAATCCAATCAACCTCTTTGGATTATCCGCCTTAGGCATATTCTATAAACAATAAGCAATCCAATTAGGATGCACCTATATTGAAAACACCTTATTCCGTATAACCGACGTAGGTATTACATCAGTTATGATGCTGCTTGACTCAGCCCCGAGGACTTCGTCACCTTGGTGTTTCCAACAGTATTCTCTGTGCGATTTCTAGCATACGGTCTCCGGAGAAAATGCAGATCATTAATTATTGAGTTCGGGGCATGGACTTTACTTTTCGAAACATTATTGGTTTAGGATCAAGTCTGTGGGTTCAATATACATATTGTAGGAATTTAATCAACTTCAATGGAGTAAACGCAAAATGTCTTTTCTATAAACAAGAACCAATCCAATTAGGATGCACCATATATGGAAAACGAACACGCCATTCTGTTCTACCAACGAAGGTATTACGCAATACCCAGACAGGTGATGCGCCTATGGTTCTGCTGCTGCATGACTCAGCACTGAGGACTTAGTCTCATCGGTGTGTACAAAATTATTATCTATGGGGTTTCTAGCACATGGCATACAGAGAATAATGAGATAAATTATTACCTAAATTATTTAGTTCAGGACATGGACTTAAGTGTCAGGAATATTATTTGTTAAGGTGCAGGATGGTGGGTCCAATAAACATTTTGGAAGAATTAAATCCACCTCTATGATTTATTTGCGTAGTGCCTATTCTATAGACAAGAAGCAATCCAATAACAATGCACCTATCGAGAAAAATAATTTATAACGTACTACCGAAGTAGGTATAACATAATGCCCAGACACGTTTTACTCCGAAGTTTCTGCTTTTGCGTGACTCAGAAACGAGCAGCAGTTTCCTTAATGCGTCCAACAGCATTCACATTGCGGTTTCTAGCACATGGAATCCAGAGAAAAATCAGATAAATAATCGCCAAAATTATTGCGTTCAGGACATGGACTTAAGTGTCCGGAATATTATTGGTTTAGGGTGAGTTCTGTGGGATCAATAAACATTTTAGAGGAATTCAATTAACCTCTGTAGAGTGTATGCGTAATGTCCATTCTAAAAACAAGAAGCAGTTCAATAAGTTTGCACTAAATTTGCAAAAACATACACCTTATTTCGTACTACCGACGTAGGGATTACTTACTGTCCAGACAAGTGTTGCGTAGACTTTTCTGCTGCTAAGTGGCTCAGCACCGAGGACTTCGTCTCTCCGGTGTTTGCAACAGCATTATCTATGCGGTTTCTAGCAAATGGACTCCAGTGAATAAGCAGATAAAAAATTACCGAAAATATTTCCCCCATGACATGGAAGTAAGTATTCAGAACATTATTGGTTAAGGGTCAGGGCTGTTGTTTAAATAACAATTTCGGAGAAATTCTTTCAAGTTTTAAAGATTATATGCGAATTACCCATTCTTTAAACAAGTAGCAATCCAATGACGATGCACCCTATATGGAATAAAGCATATTCTGTTCTACCGATGTAGGAATTACATCATGCCCAGTTACATTTTGCGCCAATGTTTCTGCTGCTGTTTTGACTAAGCACCGATAACTAAGTTTCCTCGGTGCGTGCCAAAGCATTCACTTTGCGGTTTCTATCACATGGACTCCAGAGAATAATCAGATAAATAATTACCAAAATTATTGAGTTCAGTCCTGAATATTATTGGTTTAGGGTCAGGTCTGTGGGTTCAATAAACGTTTTGTAGGACTTCAATCAACCTTTGTGCAGAGTACGCGCAATGCCCATTCTCTAAACAAGAAACAATCCAATTAGGATGCACCTATATGGAAAACAATCACGCTATTCCATACTGGCAGTTCGACCGTCGATTTCGACGAGGTCCACTGTATGCTCCACACCAGGTGGTGCAGGGACGGTGACTTGCGCGTGAATTAGTTTTATGTGATAGTAGCCTTGCGTTGCAGCTACCGCACTCTCTCCTCCTCCCCCACCTGAGCCCATTGTCAAGACAGAGTCAAGAAGACCGGAGATGGGAGAGGTCGCAGGTGGCTGGCACGGCCGGAGCCGCCCCTGGGCGTGCCACCACACCTGGCTCGGATCCCACGGAGTGGGTGCCATAAAGGCCACATTAAGAAGGAGCCATTACAACCTGACTCTCAGTCCGCCAGTCAGCCACTCCACAAAAATACACATTGGGCTGATCACGCGGTCCGAGTTATCCCGTTAGTTGGCAACCTTCCAAGCCATCTAGGAGCCGTATGGTGTGGCCCACATTCTGGTCAGTGTCCACGCCCGAGACAGTATTTTGATTAAGCAGGGGATAGGCGGATTGCACAAGTTTGACGACAACATCCGACGGACGTGAAAGGAAAAAGTGGAGCGAGCAGGTAATATAAGTCGATAAATAAAGAGATACCGTACTCCCGACGTAATAATTACATAATTTTGAGACACGTGTTGCGCCGAGGTTTCTGCTGCTGTATGCCTCAGGACCGAGTACTTCGTCTCCTTGGTGTGTCCACCTGCATTATCTGTGTGGTTTCTAGCACATGGACTGCAGCGGATAATCAGATAAAAAATGGGCAAATTTATTGCGTTCAGGACATGGAATTAAGTGTTTGGAACATTATTGGTTTTGGATCAGGTCTGTGGGTTTAATAAAGCATTGCGGAGGAATTCAATCAACCCTGTATGGATTATACGCCTAATGCCAATTCTATAAACCAGAACTAATCTAATAAGGATGCACCTATATGGAAAGAAACTTTTTCCGTGCTATCTACGTAGGTATTAAATAATTTTTAGTCACGTGTTGTCCCAATGTTTCTGCTGCTGCGTTTCTTATCACCGAATACTCCATCTCCGCGGTAATTCCAACAGCATTATCTATGCGGTTTCTACCACATGGACTCCAAATTAAAATCGGATAAATAAATGCTAAAACTATCTAGCGCAGGTCATTGACATAAGTGTCCGGTATATAATTGGTTAAGGAGTAGTTGTGCGGGTTCAAAATTCTTTTGCGAGCACTTCAGTTAACCTCTATGATGTATACGCCTAAGGCACATTCTTAAACAAGAAGCAATCCATTAAGGATGCACCTATATATGGAAAAAAATCACGCTATTCCGTACTACCGACGTAATCATTACATAATACCGAGACACGTGTTGCGCCGATGTTTCTGCTGCTGTATGCCTCAGGACCGAGTACTTCGTCTCCTTGGTGTGTCCACCAGAATTATCTGTGTGGTTTCTAGCACATGGACTACAGCGGATTATCAGATAAAAAATTACCTAAGTTAGGACATGGAATTTAGTGTTCCGAAATTATTGGTTTAGGTTCAGGTCTGTGAGTTAAATAAACATTTCGGAGGAATTCAATCAACTTCTTTGGATTATACGCGTAATACATATTCTATAAACAAGAAGCAATTCAATTAGGATGCACCTACATATATGGAAAAAACCTTATTCCGTACTTCCGACTTAGGTATTACATAATGTTTAGACACGTGTTGCGCCGATGTTTCTGCTGCTGTGTTACTTAGCAACGAGGTTTACGGTCAGGCATGTGGGTTTAATAAAATTTGCAGACACATTTTATTAAACTCTTTGGATTATACGCGTAATCGATATTCTATAAAAAATATGCAATTGAATTCGAATGCACATTATATGAAAAATCCTTATTCCGTACTACCAACGTTGGTATAGACACGTTTTGCGCCAAACTTTCTGCTTTTGCGCTACTCAGGACCGAGGACTTCATCTCCTTGGTGTGTCCACCAGAATTATCTGTGTGGTTTCTAGCACATGGACTACAGCGGATTATCAGATAAAAAATTACCTAAGTTAGGACATGGAATTTAGTGTTCCGAAATTATTGGTTTAGGTTCAGGTCTGTGAGTTAAATAAACATTTCGGAGGAATTCAATCAACTTCTTTGGATTATACGCGTAATACATATTCTATAAACAAGAAGCAATCCAATTAGGATGCACCTACATATATGGAAAAAAGCTTATTCCGTACTACCGACTTAGGTATTACATAATGTTTAGACACGTGTTGCGCCGATGTTTCTGCTGCTGTGTTACTTAGCAACGAGGTTTACGGTCAGGCATGTGGGTTTAATAAAATTTGCAGACACATTTTATTAACTTCTTTGGATTATACGCGTAATCGATATTCTATAAAAAATATGCAATCGAATTCGAATGCACATTATATGAAAAATCCTTATTCCGTACTACCGACGTTGGTATAGACACGTTTTGCGCCAAAATTTCTGCTTTTGCAATACTCAGGACCGAGGACTTCGTCTTCTTTGTGCGTCCAACATTATTCTCTGTGCGGTTTTTAGAATACGGATTCTTGAGAAAATTCAGATAAATATTAAATATAATTACTGAGTGTAGGACATGGACTTAAGTATCCGGAACATTTCTCATTTATGGTAAGGGCTGTTGGTTCAACAAAACGTTTCGAAGTAATTAAATCATCCTCTATGGAGCATACGCCTTGTGTTCATTTTATAAACAAGAAGCAAGCCATTTCGGATGCTCCAAAATATGGAACAAAAAAACAGACTTTTCCATACTACCGACGTTGGTATTACATAGTGCCCAAACATGTGTTGCGCTGATGTTTCTGCTGATGCTTGCCTCAGCACCGAGAACTTCGTTTCTATGGTGCGTCGATCAGCATTCCCTGTGTGGATGCTAGCGCATGGACTCCAAAGAAAAATCAGATAAATAATTACAAAATTTATCCAGCGCAGGTCATTAACCTACGCGTCTGGGATATAATTGGTTTAGGGTCAGATCTGTGTGTTCAAAATTCTTTTGCGAGGACTTCAGTGAACCTCTATGTTGTACGCGCTTATTGCGTATTCTATAAACAAGAAGAAATCTAATTAGGATGCACTCTATATGGAAAAACCTTATTTCGTACTACCGACGTAGGTATAACATAATGCTCAAACACGATTTGCGCCAAACTTTCTCCTTTTGCGTGACTCAGGACCGAGGACTTCGTCTTCTTGGTGTGTCCAACATTGTTTTCTTTGTGGTTTCTAGAACATGGACTTCAGAGAAAAGTCAGATTATTAATTAATACAATTATTGTGTTTGGACATGGGCGTAAGTTTCGGGGACATTATTCGTTCAGGGTCAGGACTGTGGGTGTAATAAGCTTATGGGAAAAATGCAATCAACCCCTATGGAGTATACGCCTTGCGTTAATTCTATAAACAAGAACCAATCCAATAAGGATGCACATATATGGAAAAAACCTTATTTCCGTACTACCGACGTAGGTATTACGTAATGTTCAGACACGTGTTGCGCCGATGTTTCTGCTTATGCGTTACTTAGCACCGAGGACTTCGTCACCCCGGTGTGTCCAACAGAATTATCCATGCGGTTTCTAGCCCATTGTTTCCAGGGCATAATCAGATATATAATTTATAAAATTATCGACTTTAGGAAATGTATTCAAGTGTTCGGAACATTATTGGTTAAGGGTCAGGTCTGTTGGTTCAATAAACATTTTGTACCTCTGTTGAGTATACGCGTAATGCACAGTCTTTACACAAGAAGCAATACAACTAGTATAAACTATATATGGAAAAACACCTTATTAGATACTTCTGACGTAGGTATTACATAATGATTAGACAAGTGTTGTGCCGATATTTCTGCTGCTACGTGACTAAGCGTCGAGGTTTACGGTCAGGTCTGTGGGATAAATATACATTTTGGAGGAATTTAATCAATCTCTATGGATTGTATGCATAATGTCCATTCTATAAACAAGACGCAATCAAATTGTGATTAACTATCTAAGGCACGCACCTTATTCCGTACTACCGACATAGGAATAACATTATGTTTAGACAGGTGTTGCACCGAGGTATTTGCTGCTCTGTGACTCAGCATCGAGGACTTCGTCTCTTTGGTGTGCCTGACAGAATTATCTGTGCGGTTTATAGCACACGGACTCCAGAGAATAATCAGATTAATAATAACCACAAGTAGTGTTTTCAGGACATGGACTTAAGCGTCTGGAACATCATTGGTTTTAGGTCAGGTCTGTGGGTTCCATAAACTTTTCGGAGGAAATCAAGCAGTCTCTTTGGAGAATACGCGTTAATGCTCATTCTATAAACAAGAAGCAATTCAATTAGGATGCACCTTTATTGAAAACATCTTAGTCCGTACTATCGACGTAGGTATTAATTAAAAGCCCAGACACGTGTTGCGCCGATGTTTCTGCTGCTGCGGGACTCAGCAACGAGAACTTCGTCTTTCCTTGATGCTTCAACAGCATTCACTGTTTGGTTTCTCGAATACGGACTCCAGAGAAAATTCAGATAAATATTAAATACAATATTATAGTTAAGGATATGAACTTAAGTATCCGGAACATTTTTGGTTTAAGGTCAGGTCTTTGGGTTCAAAAATCTTTTGCAAATAGTTCAATCAACCTCTGTGGAGTGTTAAGATTAATGTTTAGTCTTCGCTTAACGGTAGACATTTTACTTGCTTACCATGCGTGTATTGCCAGTTTTATTCCAAAAAAACAATACCTTGAAGCAGAGAACAGTGAACAGTTACATTTGGAGGATTTAGGTGGCGGTATTATCAGTAAAGATTTGCGTAGGTTGTACGGACGACTAACGGGGGTTTGGGCGGGAATTCAGAGAATATTTTACTTTCCAGTCGCCGAACCCATATAAATTTAAGATTAATTTGCTGGAACCTATTCGAGTACGAAGTAGTTTAAAAGGTCGGGGGTGATGGGTTTTTGAATAAAATGTCTTTGGTCTTTTTCAATTATGGAATGGCTACACTCGGTCATTAAAACAAAAAAATTGGACAGCAATGAATGGGAAGGACAAAAGTTTTATAAAGCCTTAATTAAATTCCAGGAAGATAGAAATTATAAGATATAAAGCAACGAAAACTGAACAACTTTGGTCGTAATTCTATCGGAATGAGGCGACAGATCTACATTATTTGTGTGGCTTAGACCTAAGTCCTTGATGATGGAAACATTCAGTTATAGGGGTGTCTTGAAAAATAACTGGTTGTTGGAGACTGTCAATCCCGAAGCACATGTACGGACACTTAATTGAGAATTCTAGTTGCCACGTTGAGCTCTACGTGGGAAGAGAAAGCAAGTCTGCATGGATTTCTTCTAAGCATCGTCGGACCGAAGATTATGAGAAGGAATATTCGCATTTAAAATCGTCCGCATAGATAAAAGAATGAGGGTTTAACTGCTGATGAAATATCATGAGTTCACGAAGGGCGTTTGACAGTGTCCCACAAAAACTTTTCATCTACAAAATTATCTGAAATTGAAAAAGAGCAATGCTGCTGATTTGCATCACAGACTTTCGTACAGGGAGATTGGAAACTGTGTGCGTCGATACCTCGAAGTCAACACCTACTCCGGTTCTAAGTGGTTTCCCCTAAGGTTTCCCTCATAGGGTCATTACTCTTCTTAGTGTACATCAACGACTCTGTCGACGACCTGGGTTGCAGCGCCGTTATGTTTGCAGACGATATTAAATTTATAGAGGGTCATCAGATCTGTTTCCGATATGCACGCCCTTCAAGATGATCTCAACCATCTAAGAAGCTGGTCTGCTAATTTACTCTTAAATTTAAACGTTGGGAAGTGTGTAGTCCTAAGACTGCGTACCAGAAGGAGAAGTGGGGAGGATGATTCCTACCAATACATTCTCAATGGGCAGCCCCTTTCAATTGTCGAAGAACAGTATTTAAAGGCAGCTTAACGCGCAACACATGTCTTACTTGCACTCAGACGTTGATTTGTGCAGATTGATAAGGAACTCTTCAGAAAAACCTACGGGGCATTTTTTCAATCTCACTTGGGAAAATTCCGTCCAGACCTGTCATTCGTGGTTTAAGAAGGGCTATCTACAGATGGAACGAGTGCAGGCGAGGGCTACGAAGATGGTCATGAATCTTATTCATCTGCCTTACGAAGCCAGACATGTTGAACTTGATTTGTTTCCTCTCAATTACAGGCAATAACGTGGTGACCTCATCAAAACCTACCGGATTTTCAGAGGCCGCGATTGTGCCCTAGAATTTGCTGACTTCTTTGAATTGGCTGGGAGGGCACATCTGCGGGGGCATCCCTTAAATCTGCAGAGGAAGTTGGTCCACACGGACGTCCGTCGGAACGCCTTTTCGCAGAGGGTCGTTGGAGCATGGAACGGACTCCCTGACGAGGTGGTACTTTCAGAAACTGTTGACGCATTTGAATGCAAACTAGATACTCATTTGGGGAGAAAATATTGCACATATAATGAAGATTGTGTCAGTAGCAGTCGCTTATGACTTGCCCACACATATCGATGACCTTGAGTTTCATTTGTCAGATTTATTACTGTAAACGTTTATTCTATTGACATTTTTGCATGTAAATAGGGAGCTCAATGGCGAAATCCTTTTTACCTCAATTAAGTGACTTAAAGCAAAAAATCAAGAGGACCTAGAATGGTGTCTTAAAGGACATCGCTTTTAATAGTGTTTCAGCTGAAAATGCGGCCCATACTAAGACATTTAATTTATGATAAGCTAGATATAATTACAGTTATAATAATAGTAATAATAATAATAATAAATCTTATATTTAAGGCCCAGCTGCCCCTTATTTACAAACTTAGTATCACGGTTTTAGTAAATACAAAGTAGATAATTGCTGCCCTTTGTGAGCAGCCATATTAACAGCAGAAATGAATAACATGGTAGACATGTCCGATTTTAGAATGATTTGCCAATTTTAAAACAAAAGTCAACAATCTTTGACTTATACGGTGAATAGAAATGAAGCAGCAAAAAACTCCAATGGTTAAATCGAAGGCGGAGTTCGACGAGCCGCCAATTTAAAAAAAAAACTAGGAGAAAAAATTGCTTCACTCAAAAATAATAGCTATATTCAATGGGATATTATTGTGATGTTGCTGACCACGTATGAGCGTTTGAAACGCTCTTTGTCGGGTGAGAGATAATATAGCAGTCAGAGCTACTGTTTATAACCATCAGTTGAGGTGAGAGAGGAGGAAATCATCGTGGACAACAGGATCGAAACGAAGAGGGGACAGAAGGGGTCACGAGATCATCATCGAGATGCGAAATGGCTGTCTTCACAGTCCACCAACAAAGAGGCCAAATAATCAGAACCCGCCTAGATCATCAACTGAACCTGAAGACCATCGTCGGGATTGCACAATCGGAGGGAAGTATCAAGGTTGTCAAGAGTTGGCGATGCTAGTTTAAAACGAGGGGATGAAAAATGTGAATGCAAAGATTGACTCTGCAGAGGATTATAGAACAAAAATATAAAGACGCCAATGTAATATCAAGGGAAGCTGCCTCAGATACCAGGAGGACCCTTTTTAAAATCCAAAAAGTTGCGAATTTTGGGAAGGAAACAGACTAAGGACTTTATATAATCCTCAGTTAAATGTTTGCGTTATTTGGTTTTGAAAATATATAACGAAATGACTACCTAATATTCAGTGGAAGAATATTCCAGATGAAAGCATATTTGGAGGCAAAGAAACTGAGATCCATTAGCTGTGGAGCTAAGGGGTGGTGAAATTATCATGGAGGAATTACGAGTGGCATATGGTCGATCTACCGGAGCGAGAGCGTTAATTCGTGGGAGATTTGGGCTTGAGTTAATGCGTAAGAAGAAGCAGAAAAACTCAGAAATCTAATGTTTGCTAAACTGGCATCTATCCGTTTAAGAGATACTGTATCCAGGAAGAGAAAATAGTCTATGAGTAAAAACCCTCTGCTCTTTTTCAATCTTACTGCGGTCATAGGCGTGCATCAGCCCAAAGAGGGGATAGCAGTATTCTAGGATAGGAAGAACAAACATGCGGTACAGGTTTAATATTATTTCGGGAAGGAAAACATTATGTTATATAAAACCACATATCTGTGCAGCCTTTGCTGAAATTTGATCTGCGTGAGGCGATAATGCTAGTTTATTCGTGTAACTAAGTCTCTTATATTTGATCGTTCTAAAAGTGTCCTATTTGAAAATACGAGTGGTCCAGGAAACTTGGCGGGGCCAAAAGACATAAAACTTCTCTTGAATGGAGAAAATTTCATCTGCAAACTAGAGTTCCAACGTGAGAGCATAAGTAGATCAGTGTTGATTTTACCAACGCAACTGTTGGCGATATTTTTAAAAAATGAATGAATGCAATTGAGATCGTCAGCGTAAACGAAATTGTGGGAATTTGTGAAATTTCGTTTATGTACGCAATGAAGAGAAGGGGACCTGGAACCTTGCCTTGAAAAACACCACTCGTGATCGGCTAAGGCGTCGAAAAGCTATTACCTTCTAAGACCTTCTGACTGTGGTTAGACAAGTAGGAACCACCGAATTCAAGGAGATGAGGCCGGATACCGAGGGTTTCCAGTTTCACCGGAAGATGTATGTGCGGTACCTTGTAAAAGGCTTTGTTCAGGTCAAATTAGATCATAATTGCTGACTGTTGCTCATTACGAAGGGAAGTGAATATGTTAAAAAAAGCTAAGTGACACACTTCGCATGAAATCTCAGGTAGAAAACCATATTGCGAGTTGCTTAAGAGATAATTTTCAAGGCAAAAGTCAAGAATTTTATTAAGAACATTTTTTCAATAAGTTTTGATAGAGCCAGGGTTTTTTGAACGCCTCCATAATTATTTACGTATGATCGAGATCCTGACTTGAAGATAGGAAGAGTGAGTGAGGAAAAAATCCGTTTAAAGGGAGACAGACAGCGCCTTTGAAAACCCTTCAAACAGATAGACGGTAGCAAAATATGCAAATGTTACATGGCGGTAGCAGTTTTAGTGTATTGTTCATTGCTGTCGACTTCATATATGTTCATCAAGTAAAAATTCTTTTAAACATTTCAATGCTTTCAGTCTGAAAATCCGAGGTTGGCAGTTTGTTCCATTCTTCAATAACCCGTTGGGAAAAGACGTTGGCCCGCACTTCAAGTTTGGCGTGGTTTCTCTTCAGTTTTTATTGGTGACCTCGGAGGCTTGTCATGTTTGCCAATTCAAAAAAGTCAGGCATCTGAAGAATATAATCAACTCCTCTGACCTGTTTGAAGACGAAAATCATATCAGAGTCACTGTCAGTTTGACCCTCTACTGTATATATTTTTTGACCTTGCCTGTAAACTGGCAATAAATAAAATAAAATATCCCTCTGTATTGCCTATAAGAGAGAGGAAAATCTTTATGTTTTTCTAGTCGGCCATCATATGGTAGGCATTCAAATCCGCTGACTAGTTTCGTCACCCTTCGTTGAACTTTCTGCAACAGAACGTAGTCATATTTCATCCAGGGGTGCCACGCCTGAATGCAATATTCCAACACCGGCCGGAAAAATGTTCCAAACACGCACCCAAAAAGCTCTCCATCAGAATTAACGAAGGATCTCCTGATATCTTCTAAGATTCGCATAGCTTTCCTTGCTATATTTTTACATTGTGATGATGCTTTGAGAGTGTATGTTATCCATATACCGAAGTCCTTTAGAATATTTACCTCCTGGAGTTGGTGACCACTGAGGAATTTCTGATAATCAAACCACATTACCCTTCTGATTATAGACCGCTGTCGAAATATTTGGCATTTGTTGAAATTAAGGTTCAGCAGCCACTCATCACACGATGTTTGCAAGCGATCTAAGTTTTGTTGTAATTTCCGCGCATCCTCCGGTTTTTAAATCGAGTTCCATAACTTAAGATCGTCAGCGAACATAACCTTCTCGCATGTCAGACAATCAAGGCAGTCGTTCACGTATATCAGTAACAAAATGTAAACAGTTTCCTAGTGAGACTTGGCGTCTCCAATACAAACACGTTGGCAACTGACTAAGAGAAAGTCGGCCAACCATTTGAGTAGGTTGCCAGTCACACCCATTTTACGCAGCTTAAAGATCAGACGTTTGTGTGGAACCCTGTCAAAGGCATTGCTAACGTCAATGTAGACCGCATTGATTGACAAACCCATTTCAAATAATATTGTCCAGCTTTCCATTGATGTGAGCAGGTTTGTGAGGCAGGATCGACCACTTCGATATCCCTGTTGATATGAACTTAACAAGTTATTCTCTTCAATATGCCTCATCAGTTCCGTTTTGATTATCTTCTTTATCATTTTGCAGCAGATACTTGTGAGGCTGACTGGTCGGAAACTGTTTGGTGATGTCCTCTCTCCTCCTTTATATATGGGGGTTATGTTGGCGTTCTTACACTCGTTAGGCAAACCCATCGCGTAATTTCCTTGAGAACGTTTGCGGATATATCATCTAAGCCAGGTGATTTAGTGGGCTGAAGCTGTTTCAGAGTTTTCCTTACTGTATCCATTGGAAAGGAGAGCGTGTGGCAGTACATTATCATTCTTCCTCGTCAAAAGGTGGTTCCCCTGTATACACGGATATAAAGAAATTGGATAAGAGGCTGGTCTAATCAGATTAACCGGTTAACCTGTTTCCCGGATAGTCTTTTAGACAAGGAATGGGGTCCCGATTTCGTTTTGCCTTATTTATGTTATCAACAAACCTTATCGAATTTCCTGGTATGTCTTTGACTATTTCTGAATAAAAGGCTGATCTGTCTTTTCTCAGAAGATTCCGACACCGATTTCGCAGTTTCCTAATAGCAGAAAAAATGTTCGGGTTGTTGATAGCTGGCATATATTCTCCACAGTCTTTTTTCCTTCTTCAGATTTCTTTTTTTTCCGATGTCACCCACTCGGGTCGGGAGACGCACGATCGACTTTTTAGTGGACAGAATTTATCTACCGACTGCTGATTTAAATTACCAATAAAGAACCAGGCAGCGTTTGGGTCAAATACATGTGCAGGGCTCCAGTCTATCCCATTCAGTAATTCTTGCATTTTAGGATAATCCCCTTTCCATACATTTCTTTTCCTAACTGCTCGACGTTTGGGTACAGAAAAATGACTGTATACTCCCAAGCTAGAACACAATGATCACTTCGTCCAAGGGGCGAGTAAGAACTTAATACAAGAGTGCGATTGTCGTCTCTAGTCATTATTAGATCCAAACAGCTTGACTGCTGCCCATTTCAGAACCGCGTCTCTATTGTGACATGTTGGATAAGAAACTGGTTCTTTACAAACTGAAGTAATTTCTTTTAAAAAAACTTTTTCGATCACGAGCAGAACATTGAAACCCAATCGATATCGAAAGTGTTGAAATCTCCAAGTATTAATAAGTGATTGATACGGCAAATTTGATTTACTTCTGTGATGAGTGCTTCGTCCGTGTCCGTTTGCTATCCTGGGGGTCGATATACCGCGGCAATATTTAATTTATTTTATTTAATTTATATATTTATTGCCAGTTTAATAGGCAAGGTCAACAGGGATATATACAGTAGGGGGTCAAGCTGACAGTGAAAAAAAACTCCTGATCGTTCTTTAAAAGTATTTTTCCGGAGAAAAAAACTGCAGCTTGTTGAACAGATTAAAAGTTTAGGACAGGGAAGTGTTGACACAGGTGCACGGTGTAGTACTTCTCCTTTCGGTGTTGTGGATCTGGTCTTCTGTACTAGCAGCAAGTATGCCGGCGAGCGGCTGCTAGCTGTAGACTGAGGAATAACCCGATTACGGACTGCCGAGCCAGCAATATTGCCTTCAGCATGAAGTCCGGCATAGGATTCAGAGTCCGTGGACGCCATCAGAACGGAAGAGAGCTTCCAGAGAATCAGCACCCAAAATTCGCGGAAGGTGTCCTGAATGTAGAAAACTAGTGACAGCTCTCGTAAACAAAGGATAGTTTTTGCTGAATTTTTAATACTTCTGGGTAGTTTATTCCAGATTGCTATAGCGTTTACCGAAAAAAACTGACGGTATTTAACGGTGCGTGCCAAAGGAAGAAATAAGAATACATCTCTATGATTGGTGCGCCGACAGTGGTCAAGCTGCCTCAGGGATGTAAGGGGTTAAAGGTTAAACCGTTTAAAAGCTTGAACAGTAAAATATAGTCCCTTCTGTAATCTACGAAGCCGCAACGGGTCGAGGCTTGTAAAGCTCACAGCGTTGTTGGTAGGACAGGTTTCTGTGCTCTGAAGTAATAACTCTTTTTGGTAAAGAAGTGCTGGACTGATTCTATCTTCCTCCGTTCACTCGCGTGCAGAAGGCTAAATAGAAACGAGCAGTATTCCAGACTAGGTCTGACATACATTTTATAAAGGCTGGTCCTAATATTGAGGGTTTTAAAATTTCTGAGAATAAACCCAGTGGTTTGGCGTGCTTTAGAGACAATCAGGGCGCAGTGCTCTGACAGATTAAGACTACTAGAATATGATATGCCCAGATCCCGTTATAAACCCGGGCACATTTAAAGTCATGACCGTCTATGCTTAGATGAGGGCTGATGGTTGTCACAACTAACCATAAAACGGAGCACTTGTGCCAAGAGAGCGAAAGGCGCCATGTGTGACACCACTGAGCGAAGGCTTGAAGATCCTTTTTTTAAAGAGCTCAAGCACAATGTGGCGATCGACCGGTTTTATAACGAAAGGCAACTTTTAAAATCATCAGCGTACATAAAGGGCCTACCATACTGAAAACAATCAGGAACATCGTTCACAAAAAGACAAAATAGAAGCGGGTCGAGTACACTACCCTGAAAAACTCCACTCCTCACGTGTGTGGGGTTGGAGATAACATCGGAAATTTTTACCCGTTGTGCGCGATCATTCAAATAGGAGGAAAGAGTGTTAAAAGTGCAAAGTTTTTCAAAAATCAGTTCGTAATTTAAGCTTTGGATAAGGAAATCCTGAAAAAATTAGGACTTTCACATAGCTTTCAAAAACGAGCTGCGCGCCTTGACCTTGACCTACCCAAAGTTCTTAGGCAATCCATCCGGATATGCCGACAGTAGAAGCTAATTTCTCTACGGTTAAGCCTTACAAAAGGTGTAAACCCAAAATGACCTTGGTGTGATGATGACCATCACCTTCAAACCATCCTCTCACTGCCTGCAAGTGACGAAGAGCGCAATAACTCTGTTGAATGCCATCAGAGGAGCCTTTTTGGATTTCGATGAAGATCTCATCGTTACGATTTTTGAACATTAATAAGACCGCATTTATTTTATTTATTCATTGCCAGTTTACAGGCAAGTTCAAAAAATATATACAGTAGAGGGTCAAGCTGACAGTGACAAAAACTCCTGATCGTTGTTTCAGGTGTTTTCAAGAGAAAAAAACTGCAGCTTATTGAGTAATTAAATTTCTGGACAGGGACGCGTTAACACAGGTGCCCGGTAAGGAACTTCTATATTCAGTTTTACGGATCCGGTATTCTGCACCCGCAGGTATGTCGGCGAGCAGCTGTTCGCCTTCGACGGAGAAATAAGCCGATTGAGGTCTGCAGGGCCAGCAATATTGCCCTCAGCATGCAGTCCGGAATATGTTGGAAAAGCCTGGAAACCCTGGGCAGTCCAAGATCAGAACTGCCTCGAAAGAGTACGGAAGAAAACAACCCAAATGTTTAGGAGTCAAAGTTTCTTGCCATTTCCAACCCGCCTAATGAATCTTAATCTGTTCCATTTGAGTTATAGGCAAATGCCTTGTGATCTGCTGCAGAATTTCCGCATTGTGAAGGGATTGAATTTTGTCCTAGAATTCTTTGAATTCTTTGAATTTGCTGCCAAGACCCATCTCTGAGGTCATCCGTTGAAACTGCGCGTCCAGAAGACGAGACTTGATGTGCGAGAGTTCTCCTTCTCTGTCCGAGTGCTCAAAACATGGAGTGTTTTCCCTATAGACGTTGTAATGTAGCCACCACTAGAAAGTTCTTAAAGGTACCTTGACAGTTTTGTGTTCAAAAATAAGCCAGTGTCATGAGGAATTTATTTAAACCCTCGAGACTCACGCATCACTTGTCATATCTTATGATCGCCTGTGTATCTTTGCAACCATCATGGTTTCTCTGTACACTACACTAAAGTTGAAGTTACATTAGGGGTACTAAAAGTCCCTTTCCTATTTCTCTCAATAAATCGAATTAAAGGGATGAGTTATTAGTAATAAACTGAGGTGAATGTTCCTCCTTCCGATGCCAACTCAGGACATTTGTTTTTATACACCCTTTCCTACGCGCCAAGTAAAGTTGCGAACGGTGTTTGTCGCTAAACTGGCTTATTTCAGATCTTTCTGAGTATTTAGCCCTATATAGCCAGTTAGCCCTTCTTCGTTCTGATCACGATGGAATTTCTTATTGCGGACGTCTCTGAGTCGGAGTTTCTCATTAATTATCAACTGGAACAACAGATTGGGCTTGGAAGTTTGCCCTTTCCTAAGATGAACAGTAATTTCACTTTTCCCTTAAGTCAGTTCTTAGAAAGCGGTGCCGGTGTTTGCAACTTTTTCCTGACAAACTCCTGTTCCTTAAGTACCCTCTGTCCATTTCGGCATATCGAGGGTGACAAAACTGTTGTGTGCAAGCACTGGTTGCGTGGTTTGTGTAAAAAAGGCGACGATTGTGATTTTCTGCATGAATATGATATGACTAAGATGCCAGAGTGTTATTTCTTTTCTAAGTTTGGTGGGAAGAGTTTTTTGTTGACGAATTTTTAGGCGAATGTATGAACAAAGAGTGCCCGTTTTTGCACGTTGATCCAGCTAGCAAAATTCAAGATTGTGCCTGGTACGCACGTGGATTTTGTCGGAACGGTTTGCTCCTCGTATTTTATTACGCCTTTTTTCAGGTCCATCGTGCCGTAATCGACACACTCGTCGCGTAGCCTGTCAAAATTTCATTAATGGTTTCTGTCCACTGGGCAAAGAATGCAAATTTGCACAGTAGGTGCTCCATTTTACCCCTTCACTCTTTAGTCCTAAATGGGCGCCTCTGCCGGGTGCCGATCAAGATACTCACAAACATAAATGGGTGTGCCGTTATTGTAGTAAGTAATTCATTTTCGCACGTTTCACCTTCCGATGGTATCGTAGGCGTGCCTTCTAAGTATCTTCATAACTGTCTTAACATTTCTGTCTTTGTCAAATCTCTATCCATCAACTGTGATTTAGTTTTTGTCCAAACTTTGTTTTTTTCACCCACGGCAACCTAGCCTCAGAACTCAACGTGCTTCAATACCAATTCATTACCAACAACTTTAAGCGTGTGTAGATCTAACTGGCTTCTTTTAAAAGTTTACTTTGAACCGCCCATGAAAATATACAAATAGTTAACCAGAACGGGTGGATAGTTATTCACAGGCATCTGTGCAAAGTCTTTTTGTCAGCTGATTGACCAACTTTTACTTGCTTGATATTCAGTTCTCTGTGGTGTAGCGTGTCTTGATGTTTGATCGTGTTAGACTGCCTTCGTGCAATGGCTTGTAGCTGAGGATCTACTAATCTTGCAAGGCTGTCTTCTAAAGTTACAGGAACACTACTTTCTGATTTTTAAGAACTATTTTCAATCGGACTTCGAACTGTTCACAATTCTTCGCTACCTAACGAATGAATCGCGTTAAGTTTTCTCCGGCAACACGAGTGATTGAGCGATTTAGCCATCGAAAACCGGTCAAACCCCTTCAACTAACTTTCTTTGATGCTTTGAGTGGTCTTGGGTTCTGCACAGCGAGTAGAAACTGTCTTCTCGGATGAATTGTTCGTAAGCAGTGATGGTCTGTAATCTTTCAGTTTTCGCTGGTCGTACCCACTCCAGCATTGAAAAAGACTGTTTACTACTGACCCCGAAGACGTGTTCTGCCTGCAAGCCGAGCGTCTGGCCAACCACGAATTTAGTATAATGAACTGGTCATCAGAGTAGGTTCGCTGAGAACTAACCGGATTTAGCTCTGGCAAGTAATCAACCATCGATCATAATCTGCACTAGGAGGACTAATTTCCTGCTTATTTAGCACAGTTTATTTTTCTATCAATCGCAAAGTTGAGAGTTGTGGTCAATATGAATCTACATTTCCTGTGCGAGAACACCATAGGGAAAAAATGTTTTCATATGGTCACGACGAATAAATTCAGACGTAAACTGTTTGCTTTCTGTATATAAATGGTATTTTTCTTTGCAAGATTACTGTATGCCTTCAGGTGATGATGGAGTTCGCTGCGTTTTGATACCATTGAGATATAAAAGAGTACATTGTGGTTCGGGGTGCTCTCAGACGATTACCCGAAAAGACAGTTTTCATAGTTACTAATCACCAACAGTTAAAGTAGTAAATTTCTAGGCAACGTTTGCCCATGTTCTGAGTTCTGACGCGTTATCTGCATATAACTGCTAAGGTCATATTCATAGAATCACTGAAACCATAAAACCTAGTAGCCGAATGATGATCTGGGGGGAATTTGTTGTGGATCAAACGAAAAGCCTTTTCTAATGAGTTGTCTCTTTAGAAATGTATTTATTGGACAGACGAATATCCATTCTGTGCATCCTTTTACATTTAGCGCGTTAACACATTTTCATGACTCATATTGACTGTCTCTGCCGCAAATGAAAAACGCGGTTTTCCTTCTTTTTCTAACCTCCTTGATTAAATTTGCTTTAATTAGAGGCGGAATGACCCCAAATAATTATCAAACGATGACCTGTTACTTTTGCCGTTTCTTTTATTTGTTAGGTGAAAGGTAGACGCCTTTGAGGCGCATTCGTTACTTAGGTTGAGACGTAATCGTCCGTTTCTTCACTGCGCTGTGACATCTACAAATTTCTAGAAGTTAGGGGTGTGGTTAAACAGAAATGCCTGTTAGCGTTATGACTGTCTTTTAGGATAGATAGTTATGCAGATTCAAAAATAAAGATCTAGAAAGCATCGTTCGCACCTTGCGTCACCCAGTTTACCTGGATTGAAAATCCAATTTTACTTTGAGAAAGTTTGTTCTACTAAGTCTCTTTTATTTAGATTAATTCCTTCTGCTAGAGAAACAGGCACAGATATGCTGATCTAGCCAACGGTAATCATGCTCATCGAGCATCGTTTGCATCAACTAATGCAGATCTCTGCCTGAAATTTTTTGTTCTTTACTAGGAAACATCCTGGTGACGAAAAGATATTTCAGCGAACCTTTTAAGTTGATCATTAAATTTTAGGACGCTACTTTGTCGTGAGTACATTTAGTCTGCCTGAGTTGCTGATGCAACGTAACCCTCGGTCTGTATACTATTCCGATCCACAGTTCGCTGATTTCGCGAGTTCTTCATGTGCATTAGCAGCATACGACACAATGCGCCGCCACCTTGTTCTGTTTTTCGCTGTCGCGCTTTTGCTGGTGGCTTTTAACCGGCATTTCTGGACAGAATTTTCGGTGACCTTAGTAGAATATATGTTGGCCTTTTCTTCGTCCTACTCACTGCAATGCCTTTTAACGCATCAGTAGAGCGTTTTTTGCAGCGACGTTTTCGGAATTGGATGGTTTCTGTGGAATTGTTAGATACCTTCAGCAGTGGTCGCTTTCCTCATCACTATCACTGGAGTGCAGAACATCCGGCGATGTCAACGAACCATCTATTCCTTTCAACATGACCTGGATGACCAGAGAACCAAATTCTTTGACACAGGCCTTCTCAGCTGCCGTTCGGCAGTAGATATGAATGTTTTGGCTGAAATCAACCAGGTTCAGTGGATTATCAGTGTAATATTCACATTCCACCTAAGGCAGTGTTATACAGCTGAAGAATAACCACTCGAGCCTCTGCAAAATCGCTTCGAAAATTAGTTTTTACAGAGGTGAACCCATTGTTGCGCCCTGCATTTACTTCTAAACCTGACCGTTGAGTGGGAAGAAAGTCTTAAGTCACCTTCACAAGAAGTCGATGATGTGCACTCGTTTGAGATGTTGTTCGGTCACGTCAGAGCAGACCGTCGACAATGTCGATACCTATACCGGGTAGAATGGAGGTGAATAAGGAGATTGCGTCAAACGACATCGTCACCTCGTCTACCTCCAGTACTAGATGCTGGATGTGCGCCAAAAATTCTTCAACTAACTAAATTCTTCCATTGAATCCTTAGTTAGGAAACAAAGTTGCTAATGTAGTAATCTCAAAGGTTGGAGTGCCATATAGGGAGATGGGGCCGAAGGAACCCCCTAGTTTATGTAACTTTGGCAGGACGTAGAAGCGAACCATGCCAGTATTAGTGGCCTTGCATACAACACTTCCCTTCTCCTGAGGGCACCTGATTTCCTCACCTCCACTACCCTGATGATGGAAAAGAAAACATTTTTGGTCATGAACTCATCTTCTTCAGGGGGTGATGAGAACGATTAGATATATGAACCTCGAATCTTCAAACATCTACGGTGGCTGTGCCATCTCGTGGAATGTTTTTGTTTTGAAAAGATTTCTTAAACAGTGTTTCATAAAAATTTCAAGGATTTTCCAGGCACGTCAGGATGCCAGTTCTTGAAGGAGCTTCGCTCAGCTCGTCTGCTTAAATTATGCTATGAAAAATGGCTACTTAAGTAGCATAACTTTTTTCATTGATTTTAAATTTCCTTATAAATTCACATATTTTTATATAAAACATGCAAGCACTTATTCTTTATTCTACTCATTTGGTAGTAAATTACGTCATCTTTAAACTTCATACCCGAAGAGAGATTTTCTTTGGTTTTAGAAAACATTTTGTCAATTGCCGAATAATTTTAAACCCCACCCGTCGCTAAATTTTCCTTCAGTGTTTCCAACCTCATGTTGCTTGTACTTCGTCTAGGGAAACTCACAAACTCCTCTATGCCGTGAGGAAAAGGTCACATAATGCTCATAAAATTTTGCAGCACTAATAATTGGACATATATGATACTTTATGAATGGACGTTTTGTGGTCTTCAAGAATCTCCTAATTAGAACGTTTTTTTTAAATTGAAAGGCATCATATCTCCAAGCATTAAATCTGAAGACTTGATTTTCTACCAAACGAGTGCAAGAAAGCATATTCTCATGCATTTTTTCTATGCGTTATTTGAATTTATGCGTGCACCCGAAAACAGTAAAGATAAACTCATGTTTCTTGAGTAACCATTTTTTACAGGGTCTAGTTTTCGCAGGCGGTCAGGAAAAATTGTTCAAGAGCCGTCATCCGAACGTACATGAAATATATTAGAATCATGCTGCACGATAATTAATGGTACAAATTTACTAAGGAAGTATTTTAGAAACGAAAACACAATTCAGAATTTCGCTTAAAATTTAATAAAATATCAAATCAATTGTATATATGTGTGGATAAGCTGATACCGTTAGATGCAATGGTAAACCGTGATGGCAATTTCGAGCTTATTGGCCGTCGTCAGTCAGCCTTACCCAATCCCCTGTTTGTGGACACCTGAGGTTTGAACCCGGGTTAATTTGGTTACTAAGATTTAGTTGGTTCAACGATTCGAGCTTTGGACAACAGACATTGAACGAAATTTAGTTAGAAAGGCACAATTCTTTTAAAGCGACATACTTAATCGTGTAGATTTTCGAAACTGATTCCCCGGTTCGTCGTCAGACATAAGGGCCATGTTCAAGTACATTTCACTTGGAACCATGCCTACCAGAAGATTTTGTGTTTGACTGAACTGTATGCCAGTAGGCTTCGACTGCATTCAGCTACCCGGTTGAGATTAGTTGCGTCCGTCTCCATTTTCCATGAGCGTTTCTAACGTGACATCGTAGTCGATATGCCTATTGATGCATATCTCGCTTTATTCAATTGCTTTCAATAACTGATGGTCATTCTTCGTGCGGCAGGTGCCAGCAGTGCATGTGTTCTCCCATGCAAGTGTGTGATACTTCACAGTTTTTGCGTAGCCACCTTAAACAGATGGCCTCATCTCCTTACCGCTAGCTAATTTTTATGTATTGGGGTGGAGGCAGCTTTCCAAGTTTGACCATAAGAAACCGTAGCACATAGGGTTTGCAGACGACCGCGTTTCTGCTAATTGAAGCGAAGAAGTGAGTTCCAGGAAGTAGTCGTGAAGAAGAAGACAAGATCACTGCAACAGGAACTTTATTAGCCTGACGTTTCGGATCCCCATCTGAATCCACCATCAGCGATAGAGTCAAATAAGGGTACTGGATTGCCCAGGTTTTGCCGTATCTGCGATGCACTCAGGAACTGCCGCATGCGATAGGCATGTAATAGCCTAGCAACTCCATCCTATAAGCACTGCAAAACTTGGACAATCCAACATCCTCATCTGAAGATGTCTCGGCTGATGGATTCGAGTGAGAATCCGAAACATCAGGCTAATAAAGCTCCTGTTCCAGCAATCGTTTCTCCTTCTTCACAACCGCGTTTCTCTCGGAGTATTTGACCCTGTTATTGCGGCGTTCAGACTCTGCCGAATGTCGTGGGTTTGTGCGCTGCTTTTATCGAATGTTTTTTTTAGTTGCCTTTCGACAAGTTCGGGTACATTTTTTCCCGCATGAGGGCGTTCGCTGAGGGGTTGTTCTTGACGTTTGAGCAGCCCTTGTGCAAACTGAAATAATCTTAAAGGTTCTGTTCAACCATTTTTGTCGTTTATCTTTAAGCAAAAACCTGATGATTTACTTTCACCCAGTTTTTTTTCCTGTCATGCGCCCTGCCTCTTGTGTTCCTGAATGAGCTGTACCAGCCGTAACAGCACTTTGTTACTTTACCTTCGATTACATTTAAAAATTAACCCTTAGCTTTGTGTGGTCACAAATCTCAGCAAATCAGCATCTTCAGCTATTCTTTATAATTATGCCCGTGCTCGATATCACGTTGACTTGGAAATTTGCTCCACTCATCGTCTACTTTGTCCTTCTTCCAGACGAACGCGGACACAAAGTACAGTTTTGCCACAAACTGTCCCTGGAGGAACGACAACGTTATCAGGAACAATCACAAATGCGTTTCCAGTCCCCTCAGCCACTAGGCGGGCTTCAGGGCCAACCTATAGCAATGGGAGCCCCTGGTTCGACGGGCCATCCACCCTTCTTTTCCCCCGCCGGCATGGGTGCCGCTTCACTCAACCGTCCCCTCATGAATCCGCCTGGTCTCAATCCGCATCCATTTGACCGGGTGAAACAAATTGGAGCCGTTGGCCTCCCTCGACAGGTGCCGCAGAAACCATTGGACGAAGTCACCTGCTTCAAGTGTGGTGACAAGGGTCACTACGCGAACCGCTGTAACAAGGGCTACCTAGCTTTCCTCAGTAAGGGTTCGAATCAGGTGGGCGTCAGTGCCCCTGTATCATAGGAACTTGGAACTTTTGTACATATTGTTTTGAAGACTACTATTTTGCGACCGTTGACTTCAGTTGCTTCCATAGTAATTTTTGAATTTTATCCTTGTAAATGAGCTTGGCGTCTTATCCTAGGTATTTGGGCTAAAGATCCGTCATTTATCTCTCTACTCGATCCAATATATCATGAAATTTTAGGGGATAAGTACGAATCGGATTTATCCTTTCCGATTCGTACTTATCCCCTAAACTTTCATGATATATGATATGATAGGAGGCAATCTTTAGGAGCGCACTGATTAAGTAGTTATATTTGCCTACTGTATTTATATGAGTAGCAGACAACGTAAATATTTAGTTTGTCACTAACTCAACCCACTTGATATGTCTTAGCTACGCCAGCGAAAACACCGCACATGCAACAGGCCAGGCGTTCTTCGTGCACATTTCAGGCGTATAAACGACATTGGCTTATGATGAAGTACGAAACTAGTCTTCATTGGCTCTGGAACCCATCTGCCGGTATCATTTTGAGAGTTAACGGAGTGTTTAAACTTTTCTTACGTTCATTAGGTATGCAACGAGTAGCTCATTTGCCAATCCGTTATGGGTGCCCGTAAGTTTTTGAAAATGTGAAAAACCCGTACTAGAGAGGAAGATTATTGTTGTTCGCTTATTTACATACAGCGTTCTATCGAAGAATCCAGCGAACCACTGTCGACGCTGTCGATGTTACCTCTTTGTGCGGTAGCAAACATATTGTTAACCGACACTGTCACACCTTTGCCCGAACGCGGTCAGATTCTGGTAGGAACTCAGCTGTGTCGTCCAGCGGCAGAATATCGCCCAAACACTTATCCGTGCTTTTAGCTAGTACCGGGACTGTGAGTACCATAAAGCTCGCAGTATATTTATTCCAACTTTATTTCTAACAGGAGGAATCCATGGGATATGTCACCGTATGTTTAACTATCACTAGCCGAAATGTACTATCAGGGAAATGGTAAGTCCAGCTTCCCCACTGTCCAAGCATCCTTAAGGAGGATCAGTCTTAATGATTATGGAACTGGGAAGTTTGACTTAACCCAAACTGCACTGTCGTGGAAGAACTTACATCGGTCAAGTCAAATTGCTTTTGGACAGATAGAAGAGATGTGGCAGCATAAAAGAACGTTTGTGAATATCTAATTGCTGATGAAGTGTGGTTAATGTAAAGAAGGAAGAGTAGAAATCCTAGAACCATGCCTTGAATTAGGCCGTTTGCGATCTGGTGTGCTGTCGATTGGCAAACATCTACCAGGACTTGATGACAATTTAAATTTTTGTAGGATCTAAGGAAGGCGGTTAGTGAATTTCGGATGCGTAACACCTCCGGATTTTCTAAAAGACCGGTGAAGCAACTTGTCGAAATCATGACTAAGATCGAATTAAATAAGCACCACCAACCGCAGTTCATTGCATGTAGGGTTGTAGAAATTCGGAAAAAGTACGTAAGATTTTAAACCAGATCTTTCAGTTGAAAAGGCCCTGTTGAGTAGGGCTTCGAAGCTGCCTGGTCAAAGAGAAATCAATAATTCTATTGATAGTTTTTTTTACTGACAGCTTTAACATCAGACTGGGATCCTGACTTGAAGCCCGCGAGGATTATGTGTATGGCATGTTGTAGGGCAGAATCCGCTGGAAGGACAGAGTAAGTATAGGCGACTAAGCAACCAGGGCAAGTCTCATCTCTCTTCGCTAAGTTAGTTTGGAGGACCGTTCGCTCTTCAGGAGCTCGGATTAACACAAAGAAACATCAGTGGTGTTTATAAATTTATCGGAACATGTAAGGAATAGATCTCCCATTGGCAGTAAAATTGGTTCTTTAGAAGACATTTAACAAACCCATTTTGTCAAAGCCACAAATGAGAGAGCATTTATCTTCACGCAACAAAGGTTAACTTTCATGGCTTTGTAGTCTGGAGGACCTACACTAGGAAAGGTTCGTGTGACGGCCTTCGTAGAATCCCGAACACTGAGCACAAGTGATTCTCTCCGTCTGTCGCGCATTCTATGCATCTGTAAGGCTAATTTAACACTTGATAACTTTTAGATTGACGGATAATCAAACAATCGAAACGTTATGTTGCTGCAGTCTTCACGTTTAAGTGTCATAAGAACTAGAGTACAGCCAAACCAGAAAATGCAGATTTTGGCCTTATGCATTTCAAAAATTCTAATATGCGTCCAGTAGCAAGCGAACTGAGATCACTATGAATCGCTGCACATAACTGGAGGAAAGCCGTACCAATCCAATGATCTAATAAAGTTGTCGATTAAATGGCTGTCTATGAAATCTAAATTTGGGTAGGTTCGAAATGAGCTAGCCTCTGCTGAAAATACAAGCGGAAGGAAACGGTGGCCTAGTACATGGTCACCTTCAAAACGGTCTTCTTTAAATTTAACGAAAAAAGCCTCGAGGTCTTCGGTAAATACTAAATCCTAAACGTGGTTACTTCTTGTTGATGCGCAAACCAAATTCGTAAGAGCCTGAAATGACCGCAATCTAGGCTGGCAAATGTTCGCAGACCAATCTGTCTCTGGTGGGTTGAAGCTAACAGTGATTATTTGTATACAGAATGTTGCTAAGGGCTCAACAAGCAAGACGCAGACAGCTGTTTCATAGTTGTTACCGATCGTCAGTACGCCAAATACCCTCTTGCTTATTTCACTCTTAGCAGTATTGCTACGTATTATAAGTGGCATGCGTCCTATGACGCAACGTACGTTATCACCAGTAGCAGGCTGGTAGTCGGATAGAATGGGATCGAGTGAGATCCTAACCATTTCGATAATTCGACCAAAGATTTCGACGATGTTCACAGTATGCTCACGGAAGGGTCGTGCAGGGACGCTGACTTGCGCGTGAATTAGTTTTAGGTGATATTAGCCTTGCGCTACAGCTACCGCACTCTCTCCTCCTCTTCCCCCTGAGCCCATTGTCAAGACAGGGTCAAGAAGACCGGAGATGGGAGAGGGTGCATGTGGTTGGCACGACCGGAGCCGCCCCTGAGTGTACCACCACACCTGACTCGGATCCCACGGAGTGGGAGTGCCATAAAGGCCACATTAAGAAGGAGCTATTGCAGCCTGACTCTCAGTCCACCAGGCAACCCTCCACACAAAACACACATTGGGCTGACCACGTGGTCCGAGTTATCCCATCAGTTGGCAACCTTCCAAGCCATGGCATTTAGCGCACCGTGATAATTTCAAGCGTGTCAGATTGTTTATAGTGAGAAATGCTGTGAGCTGTTGACCTCACTCTCTTCCCCACCCCGAAAATCAGACCATTCCAGCCAGTCAGTTATCTGATGTGGGAGTGGGCGCATTGGCTGACGGGTCGGCGTACCCGTCTTCACGCGCCACAGCACGACCTAGCCCCCATAACGCACACACCAGGATTTACTTACTCAGGAGATATGGAGGAGCCATCGCCGTCTGACTCCCAGCCCACTGATCAGCCACTCGACATACACAACACATACACTGGGCTGACGGCGTGGTCTGGTGTAAGCGTCAGATTGGCAGCCTTCCAAGCCACGGTTTCTAGGAAACAGTGATTTTATCAGGTACATTGTGGTCGTTGTGAGGGTGTTGTCTATGTATTAGTGTAGATGGTGTGCGCTGATGTGGCTTAGCCTCCGGTGGTTTACCGCAGGTTGTCGCGGAGGCGCATGTGCCCTAATAGGCGCATGCGGTGTGTAAATGTGTGGGAGCAGTGGAGGCGGGCGCGGTGACTGTATGTCGAAACCCCAAGCACTGGATCACCAGCCTCCGTACGATGGATTCGCAGGTGACCGACCAGGCTGATGCGTGAGTTGAAGTTGTGGGCGCAGTGTGGGCAAGAGAAACCGGTAGAGGCTGGGGGATGTCATTCATGGAAGTGGGGGTGGCAGTGGGGGTAATAATGGCAGGAGCGGAGGGTGTGCATGGAGTATAGGTGTTGTCGGCATTGCGGTGTATTCCGTTGTCATGGATACGCATGTGACCGAATAGGCCCATGCGATGAGTGAATGCGCGAGGACAGTGAGGGCAGTGAAGGCGCGATCTCTGCTGTGTGTTGGTGCTCCAGGCACTGGTTCACCAGTTTCTGTACGATGGATTCGCAAGTGACCGACCAGACCGATGCGTGAGCTGAATGTGCGGTCGCATTGAGGACAGTTTAGGAGAGAGTCCCCATCGCTGATTTTAGTGGGGG